>JAEQBH010006543.1:0-306173 GCA_016808115.1 Tetrastigma voinierianum | reverse complement strand
ATTAAGAATAATCTTTAGACCAATGAGGGTGCGCACACAGTGCATTTCAATTAATATCGCCCAGTGGGAGAATGTAAGAATTTCCCTAATGTGGGTTTATTAATTGAAGTGCTTGGAGTAATTTGGTCTAATAAAGGTAGATGTATGGATTCTTAATCGGTCTAATATGGGGCCTTTAGCTGGTGTGGAGCCGAATACGGCCAGGCACATGTGAGAGGGCAGTGGTCGAAAACTCTATAAATAGTGCTCAAGTCCCTCCCTAACCAAAAAAAAAATTCACATTCCTGACTCACATACAATTTTAGAAAACATTCCTCTACGTGGTGGCAATCTCATTAGGCCAGTGTTTTAACGAAGGGGATAGGGGAGAAGAACTTGAGTTTGTGTTAAATTGGACCGTCTCTAATTCCGCGCCAAGCATAATGGATTCCAAACCAGGTACGCGAATCGGTAATTCTCCCGGATATTATGTTTTGTTTTCTAACTATGGTGATCCAGGACATGCCATTTTCATGGCCTTCATTCATCCTCAAGTACCTGGTTGAGTTCCCTGATGTCTATCGCAAAGTCTTGAAAGGTAACACCTAAAGAAAACTTTCTCCTTTTCAATCCATTTTGCATTGTTGCTTGAAAATGTTTTTGTTTTAAAAAAAAAGGTTTTTAGGCCACAAATCAAGTTTATCTTTAAAAGGGACAAGGTGCATAAATGCCTTGACTTATAGTTGTATGTCTAATTTAGGTCGTGAGTTTTTTCGGTTCACAGGTGCCCCAACGTTTAGTGTTGTAACTCTGTCATGCCCTTGCTGTCATGGACTTGTACAGATGGACAAACGGGCGTTAAAACACTGTTAAGACGGAACACTATGTGGATAGCTCTCGTTTGCCTATTTGTGCAAGTCCATGACAGCAAGGGCATTGATGAGCTACGACATTAATGTTGAGGCTTTGTTGACTAAAAAACTCAGAAATTTAAATTGGACATAAATTATAAGTTAGGGGCACCTTATCCCTTCTTTAAAGAACATCAATTTTTAAAAGCATTCTTTAAGGCTATATTTGGTTTGGGAAATTTTGAGGAAAATATAGAAGAAAGAAAATAGAACAAGTGGAAGAATCAGAAGAAAATGACAGTTAAATTCAACATGTTATTTTTATTTATTGCTTCCCATTTTTATTTATTTTAAATTATTAATATAAAAAGATGAAATAATTTAAGAATATGTAGGATTTTAAGTAATTTTATTTATATTATTTGATTTTCTTAACATTTTTATTCTTATTACTTTTCAAAACAAACACAATCTAATTTTTCAAAAAACTCATGAAAAAAATGCTTTTTTAGTGGAAGTTTTTCTTTGAAAACATTATCCAGTATGTCCTTACAAACTAATATTATTTTTTGATAAAACAAATGTTTTCTATACTTAGCAAACTACCTATATTTTGTCATTTAACAATATTTTTAAGTGTTTGTTTATCTTTTCCTTTGTCTTGCATGGCCTTGATCATGGGGTAGCTCGGTGAATATATAGATTCCTTGATCAAAATATTTAAAAATTTAGACATGATTTTTTAATGGCCTCATCTTTATCCATGCAACTATTGTATCGAGTTTGTTCATAAATAGACCAAATTATATTTAAGATTGATTTCTTTTATTCAATAGAGCAAATGGTCGCAAGAGCAAAAGGCCGGAAGGGTTTACAAAAGTGGGATGACATTCAAAGATGAAATACCTTTGCAATGTGGCAAATGAAACAATGAGGCTATTGCAGGTTCAAGGAACTTTCGAAAGCCACCTCAGCGGCCCGCTTATGCGGGTTTTACAATTCCAAAGGGATGGAAGGTATGTCCCAAAGGTTATGTTTGGTTGTTGGGAATTATTTTAGAAAAGGAAAATAAATATTGTGAAAAAACATTTTCCATAGTTTACATGACATAATGAATATCAAAGAAAAACTTTTTAAAAAAAAAAATAATATTAAAGAAAATATTGTAACATTTTCTTAACAATTAATGAGGATAATAAGAGAGAATGGAAAAGGAAAAAGATTCTTTTACTATATCTATTCTAATATTTTGACTTCCTATCTATATGTATTTTTTTTATATTTTATGTTCTAATAAAATAAGAAATAAAAAAGAAAAAATTATTAAAGTGGTCAAAAGGGAAAAATATATAATAAGTTCCTTATTCTTTTCTCTAAATTTTTCATGGATAGCCAAAAAAAAAAGGAAAATTTCATATTTCTTTCCTTGCCTTTTTATTTTCTTCCATTTTCTTTTCAATTTTCATTCTCTAATATTTTCTAGCAACCAAACATACCCAAAATGTTTTGAAAATTAAATTGCATGCTATATATAGTCACGAACTTAATGAAAAATTTTCTTGCAAATGCATTGGAATATATAATACAACTCCACCAGGAGATCCCAAAATTATTTTCCTAATCGATAAATTCGATCCCTCGAGGTTTGAAGGAAAAGGGCCTCAACCATTCACTTTTGTGCCTTTTAGGGGAGGGCCTCTGATGTGTCCTGGAAGGGAATATGCTCGAGCTCAAGTACTTGCATTCATACATAATGTGGTGACAAGATTCAAATGGGAGAAAGTATATCCTAGTGAAAAGGTCGCTTACAATCCATCACCAATTCCTTCCAAGGGCTTCCCAATTCACCTCCGCCCTCTTGAAAATGAATTTATTTAGGTAGTGTGTTGGTTCCTACAAAGTACTAAGAAAAAAAATATTAAGAAAATTAGGTACTCTTATATTTGATCGTTTAATAAGAAAAACCTTAAAGAAAACCAAATATAAATAAAATAATATTGATGTGCTTCCAAAGTCCACATCGAGATAGAAATGGGAAGAGTTGCATTAATATATAAGCATGGACAATATCAAATTCATACGAGACCTTTTGAGAAAAAACTTAAA
The DNA here is from genome assembly GCA_016808115.1 of Tetrastigma voinierianum. NCBI lineage: Eukaryota > Viridiplantae > Streptophyta > Magnoliopsida > Vitales > Vitaceae > Tetrastigma > Tetrastigma voinierianum. The sequence goes on along the minus strand of JAEQBH010006543.1, from coordinate 303,237 downwards.
AACAAAACCATGAGCTAGGGCTTAGTTCAAAGTGGACAATATCATACAAATGTGGATATGGAATGGTCTATGAGGTTTCCCGACAAGTGGTATAAGAGTAGGGTTTAGGCTTAAGCTTAACCGTAGAAGACAAGTGGCAAGTGTGGTTGCATGCCCAACAAATTACTTGGAAACTTATATATTCTTGAATTATTTAATCTTTACATTGATGAGTAAAAATAAATGAAATTGGTTTGAAGTAGCAAAAAAATTGGGATTTAACTTTATTTTCATTTTCCTTCATTTTTTATTTTCTTCCTATTTTCTTTCCCTCTTTTTTTGAAAAACAAACATGGGCTTAAGATGTGCTAATTTTTATTTTTTTTTGAAGATGTGGTGACTTAAGAATCTATAAATAAAACAAATAAATATTTTATAAATGGGTAACATGCTTCCACATAAATGAAGCTTTTTTACGTGAGAGTATTCAACTTCCCTACCAAGCGCATGCTTATGACTTTTATATATGATTACACATTTTGTCTTGCATTCATTTTCATCAAAGCATGCATGATGGAAGAATAAAATAAATCCCAACGAAAGTTGTCATCGGGGGCCGGCCCTTACTTTATAGGGGCCTAGTCTGGTATTCTATTTTTTGGGCCCTATTATATATATATATATATATATATATATATATATATATATATATATATATATATATATATATATATATATATATATATATATATAAGTTAAAAATAAAAATTTTATTGAACAAATATATTCAACATTACATAAAAATTTACTGTAAGTTTATTCTACAAGCATTTTTAGATAAAAAATCAATAATTAAACTATTAAAATCAATTTGTTCTAGCATATGTTTTTCAATAGACAGTGTAACCAATCCATTCAATCTTTCTTGTGACATTGTTGATCGAAGGCATGATTTGATTAACTTCAACTTTGAGAAACTTCTTTGCGAGGAACTTGGCGCTATAAGCTAGTCAATAGTAATTACGTAAGCAATCCATACATTTGGAAAACAGGAATCCATCATTTTCAAATAATCTAACACTTCAATTGCTCTTTTGGTCTCCTTTGGTAAGCACTTTCTCACAATCTTTGCTTCCAAAATAACTCATCCCCCATCAATATCGAGTCCGTGTTATGTCTGAAATTTTTCAAGCTTATCACAACAAGACTTCAAACAATCATCTACATAATATGTAACTTGTGTAAATAAATAAAAATCCAAAAAATATCTTCATATTTTTGAAATTGATTCAAATCTACTATTGAGTGAAGAAATAAGCGATCAACTATATATAAAAATAATCAACTCTATAAGATTCTTGACTGAATGTGTAATCTCTTCACTAGCATTTTCATCATTTGCTTCTTTATGTAAATATCGCTTTTCACAAAATGTAGGTTCAATTTTCATCTGAGCTACAATTTCTTTGCTTAATAATCTTATCAAATTCAAATCGGTTTCTCTATAGGTCTCAAAGAGAAAGAAATAAGTGCTTTCAAATGACTAGCAACATCGATAACTATGTCTTTACTTTGCAACATTTGCTCGCTCTATTAATGGCGAGATAAATATTGTACCAAGTAGCCATGCCAAATAAGAATTCAAAATCCATGATATCACGACAATAAACTTTTAGCATCCACACGAATGTCTTAGGATCATCACTTGTACCAAGTGAGTTAAGCGACTTTAATTTCTAGAGCTTGAAATCTTATTGCCTTACGCATTGACTTGACTCCCAGCGTGTACGTGATAGGCTTAAGGGTCAAACTTTTACATTATCTTGCAAAATTTTCGCCAAAACAGCAGAAGATGAAAACAATATATATATACATTGGCACAGTTCAAAAAAATATTTAGCCTTTAGACAAGAATTTTCCATATCACAAAGTGCGAAGATTAAGACTATGACAACCATGGTGTGTAGCTCTTGGATTTACTTAATACTTTTTTGTACACCTTTATGCTTTCCTTTCATATTGAGCCGTTATCATAACCTTGACCTCTTAAATCACCAAGATCAAGTTCAAGTGTTCTTAAAGCATTATTAATTCATCAAATAATCCTTGTCCTGGTATCCTCCACTTTCGAGAAATCTAAAAGAACTCTTCCTTAGCGGACTTACGGAGACATCCACACATCGTATTGTGAGAGACATTTGTTCTTCATGACTTATATCTTGTGTACAATCAAGTATAACTGAAAAATATTTTGCTTCTCTAACTTTTTAATAATCTCGGTCTTATTTCACACCGCCGACATAAGTATAAATTCATTTTAATTTTGTGACTAAGATAATGATAATGAATTTCCTTTTCACAGTCATGGAGGTGTTCTTTCATTAATGGATCAAACTCAGCAATCATTTCAATTATACCCGAAAAATTTCCATTATTTTCTTTGTAAATTTTCTCGATTACTCCGTGAAATGCCAAATTATTCTTGCAAGAAGGCTAATACTTGAAAACCATTCTCACAAAAACTTGTCTCCAATGTTCTCTATCTTTGTTGATTTGATCTTGTAATGCTTTATCAATTGTCAAATTATTTTGTAACCTCCTTTCTAGTTCAATCCATCTTCTCATGTTCTGCATGTGCTCATTACTAGTTTCATGACTTTTGAGCCTATAAGCGGTATTTTTCCAATCATTAGTTCCTTCATTAGCTAATTGAAAAGTATTTTCCTCTTGCTTAAATAACACAACAAAGAAAAGCAAAATACTTTATCAATGAAGTGAGTAAACCAACCATTCGATAGTCTTCTCACCATTTGATAAATAATGAGTGTAATGTGTAGAAAGAGAAATGCCTATTTATAATTATTTGGAAAATTATCCACTTTTGCTAGAAGGATATCTTTCACCAACATATGCATTAAATTTTGATCAATAATTTTCCAATTTCACTGGATGCAGTAATGTCTAAGGCAAAGGAACAACATGTGTATCTAAATCATCTTGTTGTTCATTCATATTCCTCAAAATTATCATCTTTGCTTTTTTTTTTTTTTTTTTTCATTCCTATTTTCCACATTCTTCAAAATTTCTTGTTCACAATCATCAAATCTTAACACTAAATTCTCCTCCTGCATCATTAATATCTTTTTCATCTTGAACCTTCTCATATATTTCCTTGTCAACATTACTTGTATTACTAAGAAATTTGTCCATAGCTCCCACTTGAGATTGTAAAAACTCCTCAGTTTTTTTTTTCTTCTTTCTTTTTTCATATCCAGACAAATACTTTCTAGTAGACATAATAACTCAATTCAATATCAATTCAAGATCAAACTTTAAATTTATACAATAATGATAGAACCTGATGAGAGAATCTTGATAAATTTGATCAAACGAACATGTCTTCTTTCTTCAGATTGAACTGCATAATAAAAATTTAAAACTAACAAAATTATTATTTTATAAAAATATAAAATAATCAAATAAAAATACGTTAAAATAAATAATAAATTTCATACCTATGATCGGATCTTGAAGATTTTTGTCTGTTTGTTTTTTATCGGCAAAAGGAGGAACTCTAATTTTTTTGAAGAAAACCCTAATATTTTTGAATGAAGAGAAACTCAGATGTTGAAAGAGTGTTTTAACTTTTTTTTAACAAAAATAAAAAGAAGCCATCGCATAGAGTAATCGGCAATTTGAAGGAGTTTGCAAAAAGACATATCATTTAATGAAGTGGGGCTCATGTGAGACTTCCTTTATTGTATTTAAAGTGGGAGTCTTTTTGAGAGCTTTATTGCATTTAACGTGAGTTTTTTTGAGAGCTGTTAACAACCAAATTTTTTATTATATTTAATTAATTATAAGTATAAATATATATAATATTTTATTATTTCAAGAGCCCACTATAAAGTGGGGCCACACAGCGGCGACCTACCACGCATGGGCGAGGGGTCGGCGGCCCAGTTGTCATCTTCATACCAATTCCTTGTTGCTTCCGTCCCATTCTATACTGCATTCAATCGGGCCTTAAAGGAAAGGAAGAGAAACTAATTATGCCATGAAATCGAAGTAAGGCCTTTGAGGGTTTTAACCTGACTGTGTTTGGAAGACTCCTCAAGTTTACATGAGAGGATGGTCGTGATTCTTGAGCATAGCGTAATGATAATAAGATAATCCCCTACCTTCTTGGTCTGCAGAAATTAAGTAAAGTAAGAGAAAAACAAATATTAATTCATGCTTATAAGATAATTATGTATAGAGAAATGATTTGAGGAACTTTGTTATATGTTTATTCAAACTATTATATATGAATATAATAGTTCTTGCCTACTAATTCCATAGCTCTAAATAAAATTTTGAGTTAATTCCAAACAAAAAAAATTGTGGTGTAAATGAAGCTCTAAATAAAAAATTCATTCAATTCAAAACAAAAATTTTGATCCATAAAATAGTTGTGGTTTATAGTCCTTTTAAATTTAGTAATCCATTCCCCCGAGAAGATAAGTGCGAGATGTCTAAATTTCATAAAATCAAAATCTTGGGATAGTTCAATACAAATAAATTGAAATAAAAGTAAGAAAAAGGAAAAAAAAAAATCCTTTTGAATGACTTTTCTTGTCCATCAAAAATTTATTTTGAACTGAACATTAATCTTTTAAGCATCTGAACATTTTAAAGTGTATATTTTTTTTTGTATTAATTCTAATAAAAATTTTACCCTTCAATAAAACCCAAAGATGTAGAAGGCTTACCTTACCTTAGGTAATACAGTTGGAAACTAGAGATTCTTCTTAAGGAACCCAGTTTCTATAAAGGTTAGGGTTTAATATGTTTAAAGTTGAAGTTTCTGCTTGATTACATGATCAGTTTTTTTTTCCAGTGTTTCAGATTAGGATTTTTTTTATATTAGGGTTTTAAGTATGTTTATGGTTGTATTCGTGATCGAACTGAATTTATGGAACGACTAAGTTTTTTGTTCAAATTCCTGAAGACCATAGTTTTGTACTGGATGGGTGCCTGAAAATTAATTTTGGTTGTACTTTCCTTGATGCAGGCTGTTGATCTGTTGGAGACTATAGGTGTGATCCAGAAAAAGAAGAAGAATTAATTAATTTTGTAACTAATTTGACTTGGCCTTATCATTCTATTATAGATCTGTTGGTATTTAAAGTTTTATTTTAAATTCTAAAATAAACATCCTATTATTTCTCATAATCTTTAACCTTTTAAATAAAATAATATTTGAATCATTTACCAATCAAATTTTATAATCATGTTAAAGGAATTTAATTCCTTTCAGTGCCTGTAGAAAGTCATATGGAACTTAATGTTTTTCCTTAATTAATTTTTATTTATAATCCATATTATTTGACAGGAATTAATTTTTTCTTTATATCCATGTTATTTCCGACAAGATTCATTTTACAATAATAAATTTGAATTCTTGACTTTACCTTGAGCTCCCTCCTCCTTCCTCCTAAACACCTTTTACCTTGAGCTCTCTTCTCTCTCTTGCTCAGAAATCTTGACATCCTCTCTCTCTCCAGAGTGCTTTCAAACACTCCGCTCTCAAGTGCTCCTAAGCCCTCTCTCTAATTTTCAATTGCTTTCATGCGGGGCACATTTCATGGAGAATATTTTTGGTATATGAGATTACCTTGTATCTTATTAAGGGAGTTATCTTACTAAGGGAGTGCACCCGAGGTGAGATTTGGCTATTGAATCCTAGAGATAAAGGGTTGATTCCCTACTGCACCAAGGTTGCACTGTATCTAGGAAAGGTCTTTCCAACAAAGGCGATAAGAGCTTAAGCAAGTGGGAGGTATAATTGGGCATTATGATCCTTCACTTACTTGGGCTTCCTAGTGTACTTAACATATAAGTTTACTACTATCTTGGTTTACGTCACCCGAAAAACGATTCGACCAACATGATCATTTCGCTAAGTTTAATTATAGGCTTTGAATAGGTTGTTGAGCTCCACTATGTTTTGTTTCTCAATTCTAAAAATTTGTTTTACCACGGGCACTTGGTGTACTAGTTCATAGGCGCTCACTTAACTTTGGCATTATTCACGAGTGAGTCCAGATTTTTGTTCTTTTATAGAGAAATGATTTGTTCCCTCATTTATAATTTCAACAATTATTCCTTGTTTGAAGTAAATATTAACCTCAGGTATTATGGATGATGAAAATATTCTAAAAATCAATATTAAATCCAATATCTATAATGGCAAAAATAATCTCTTCTGGAAGGACGGGTTTGGCTAGAAGCCTCTCCACTCATCAACCTTACCTCTTAAGAGATATAAGCTTGGTTGATTGCTCAAGCCAGTGGAAGCTTACTAGCACAATCACGGGATGGAAATGCAGGACAACTACCGATGGACTTCTCCTCCTTCAAACCTTATTAAAGTTGGGATTTATAAGAGTGCGACCTGATTATGATGGGGTAGACGGTATTTGCTGGGTTCCATCCCATGATGGTAATTTCACTATAAAATCATCTTATAATCTCGAGTCTCCCTCTCCGAATATACACTCGGATGGTTCTTGGAAGATTATTTGGAACTTAAAAATCCCTCAGAGGATTCGCACCTTCATGTGGCTAATCTATCATGTGAGTCTTCGACTAACATGGAAGAGTAAAGGAAATATCTAATAACAACCCTTATTGTCATTCTTTCATTATTGCTAGAGATAGAAGATGCGGACCGTTTATTTAGAGGATGTCTCAGGTTTGGAAAACCTATGGGATATTCTTGGGTAGCATTGACAATAGCAGAGCCCGTAATATGCCATTTGATAGATTCTGACAATCTCCATAACTAAAAATGGAAGGAAGATGATTAAAAGGAAAGGTTTCCTACCTACCTTTGGTGTATATGGAAGTGGCTAAATGATGAAGTCTTTAATAACTGTATCATTGATTTCAATTGGAAGAAAGCAGTAGTAAACTCCTACAACCATGAATTACCGCAATAGCTTTTGCTTCTCAAGCAATCACCGATCAAGGTAGACACGACTAGGGCGCTTATGTTGGGTGGAGGCTCGCCTCTTGGATGGAGAAAACTGAATACAGATGGCAGTTTCTATTGGGAAACCAAGGCAGTAGGTTCGGGAGGCCTACTCAGAAATGAAAAGGGAGAATGGGAAGATGGCTTCTCAGTCCGGATCAGATGTAATAACATAGAGGAAGCTGAAACTTGGGCTCTCCTCTATGGTTTAAAAATGGCATGGGAAAATGGATTAAGAAACTTATGGTTGAAGTAGACTCAGTGAGTTGTCTTTAACTGAGATTAAGGGTTGGAGAAGCGGAAGCTCCGATGCCAATATGATCCAAGAATGTAAGGAATGGCTTCCAAAAGAGGTTGGATGGTTAACGTCGGGCGTGTCCTAAGAGGGAGAGGTAACTTGGTGGCAAGCAAGCTATGGCTTCATCCCTAAGTCTCATAGTAGGAATATCATAAGATGGCTCCGACCGAGAGGAGGTTCTTGGATAAGTATCAAGATTTGATGGGCAGCAGAATGTCGAGAATGGCTCAATTGTAGCCGTTGTGTTTTGTTCAGGGTAGCCCCCCCTCCAATTGATAAAAAAAAAAATAAAAAATAAAATGTTAACCTCATAATTACCTAGATATACTTGCTTTAAAAATGTTATTTCTGAGTAATATATGTCTCTTACATACCCACCCCGCACAAACCCGTCGTGCCATATATATGGGACAGGGAAGGTATTTCTTTGCCTCGATTTGGAATTCTTGAGCCCTCCTCACTAGGTTTGGGACAGGAATGCAATAGGTATTAGGTGTTGGGTTTAGAAATGACACTATCTTAACGTCCCCGATTGCTTCACGAGAATATGTCTACTTGAAGTTGAAGTTTGATGAAGATTTGAAGGTTTAGCTTATGTGAGTTCTTGGAAGAGCGGGACTATGTTCGAGATTAAGTAAGGACTGAGTCAGTTACGGACTCTTGGAGCCCAAGGTAACTAGAAGGAAGAAATTGAAGAGGCCTAGGACTTCTCTTGATCCTATGGATAATGTCAAAGGTTAGAAAATCCACCTATGAGATAATCTCTTGGATGAAGTTGGAACACAAGTAGGACTCCACTCTAAAGAGGATTGTTTGGTGCCTAAGTATACTAATTCCTGTTGTGACAACTAAAGAATATTTCGTAAAGGATATCTTTGATTATAATTAGATACCTGCTTGCACACATGCCAAAGTCACGTGATTTGGTGCAATAGTAACTACTTCGATCTAAGACTATGGCGTGGATTGATGCAACCACGAATCATCATGGGTGAAGGGTTCAACTTGGAATAGGACTCGACCCTAGACCAGGACCGAGACAAGAGATTAGAAGAGCATAGAACTCTACTTAGAGAGGACTCCTTTGATCTCTTGCCTTTTGGGAAGAAGCATGAGACAACTAAGTATTTATCAGGCATCTTATAGATAATGGAAATCCATCAATCTAATAATTAAACTATCAAACTAGATTTTGAACCTACTGGGATTAGAATTGTCAATATCTTCGTCTCCAGTATTCTACAAGAAAATGGGTGCTTAGAAGATGAAATCTAAGGGAGATTTGATGGGTTAAACATCTTATCATGGAAGAACAGTAAGTGAACTAAGGTCGTCGTAGTGCATGGACGTGCCCAGGACTTGGAAGTACGAATTTATAGTTGGAACTAAAGTGGGACACAAGTCAGTCTGAGTCATTAGGCCAAGGTACATCGAGAGCAAGTAGCCTATGGGCTTGAGATCTTTTAGGCAATTAGATAATGATCAAATCAAAATCATTTGGTAAAGTGAATAAAGATCAAATCAAAGTTAGGACCTTAAGCTATAAAACAAGAATTGGAAACAATCTAAGTTTTATTTTGAAGAGGATACTTTAGCGACAAGTTTCTAATTTCCGTGATAGCTTAAGAAGATTTAGATAATTCAAGGTAGGTTTGGAGTCATATTAGGATTATGATTAACTGCCCTCTAAGTCAACTATGTCGAATATATAAAAATTTATATATTTGGGTTTTTAGGAAGATGTTCAACATGGATTCTACAAGCGATCTTTGAGTGCGAGCGTTAAAAGCCTTTCACTTGTGTGAAGAATCTTCATGATTATAATCATCTTATTCTAATATAATGTGAGCATGGGTGTATGACATTGTTGAGAGAGGAATGAAGGGAGTTCTTCTAAATCCCTATGGCCGATTAGATTGAAGAAGGGCCTTGGGCAAGAGGGTGTCGTACCATGTATGACTAATTACAACCAGATCATATTAGAATAGGTACGGGTGTAAAAGGAGAATGAAGGGATTTCATTATGATTCCACTATGAGTGATTAGGTTTCAAGAAGGACCATGGGTAGAGAGGGAGTCTCGTATAACAAAGGACTAATTGTAAACCTTGAATTAGATCAGTGAAATTCCTTGCATTTAGGCGAGCCCCATGAACCTGAACAGGTTGCGAATCATGTAAAATTTTGTGTGTGTTTTATTTTGCTACATATATTTTTCTTTGAGTTGTACCGGACCATCCTCGAGTTCGGACTTATTGCACATCGAGAATCCGAATCTGAATACACTAGGGACCATGTACAGAACACTCACTTATATGAATTAGGTAAATTTGATGGAGGCCACATGGCGCCCAAATCCAAGGTCCCGTTGACAATCCGTCCCGACCAGCGGAATTCTGTCGATTCGGTTGACCCGATAAGCGTTGTGTCCCCATTTGCTCCCGGGATCCATATTTTTCACAAAAAATCGGGTAGAGTCTCCTTTTGTTTTGGGAGGCACTTGACCTCTAACTTTGTATAACGGTATAATGGACCCCGTCAAGGTCTCAACAGAAGTAGTATTGACCCCACAAGGTTCATCTGTTCATATCCCCAATATACATCCCTTCTGAGATCCCAATGTTCACATTCAAATCAAAATATAGAAAAAAGCGCTTAATTAAGTCCGTGAGGTCCGATCATGGCCTTCTTACCATAATTACATGCAGACTATTTTATACAGTAGTCCTAAAATTTAGTTACAATTCTTTTATGCAAGAAATAATTTTTTACAAAAATGTTACTCAAAGGTAATATCAAGGTCACCCATCGGCCTTCTTCATAATCATGGCCTCATGAAACGCATCCTCCACCTTTTCCCTTTGTACTTGAAAGGGGGTCCCTGAGGTGGCTTGATGGCAATTTAAATTCTCATAAGAACTACTCCACTTAAATGCATATGAAATGGCGTACATTAAACATCAAATCATGTTCCATATATATAATGCAATCCTATATGGAATGTTAAAATTGTCATGCATGAGATGAGACTCCTCATGCCCACTTTCAGTCCCAACCAACTCCCTCACACGTAATGCCAAGTGTGAAAACCGGTCGTGGTAGTTCATGATGACTTAAACAATTGGACAACCTTCTAATATTCACTTGAATTTTCTTTATCAAATCCCGTGTGTTTATTTGGGTTGCGAATTTTCGGGGTCTCACTGCAGGCTTTGCAACACATTCCTATACTTTCGCAAACTTTCATCCCTGGATCCATATGTCTAACCAAGAATAAAATTTAGGTCCTTCACCTTGGGGGGGAATCTACCCTATCTTGCTTCACCCAAACACATGTGATTTATTATTATTATTGTTTTACACAACCGTGAGTCTCGATTTTGGACGTTGTCCCATTTTCGAGCTCACCACACATTCACAAAGAATGGTGAATAACGATATCATTCACCCACACCCGACTCGTAGCGATGTGACCGTGCATGAAATACAATCATGCCATTTCATGCGATGTCGCTCTTCACCATGTACTCAATAAAATTTGCATGCAACATTTTATAAATTTTGGATAATTATATTTCCTACATATAATTTCCATTTATCAAAAATTTCTATGTTAATATGTCAACAAGTATATATAAATATGATTTTTACCACAACAACATGTTATTTATTTTTAACAATAAACTACAAAGTATTGAAATCTAGGACCCATATAAGCGGGGCACCTCCTCGGTCCCTTCACGGCCATGAACAACATTTCCATTCATCAACAAATTTCGCGATCACAGAAAAACTCAACAAAACCGGAAGACATCGGTCCGGGTTAAACCAAACTGAACCAGTCGGGAATTTGCTTCGAACTAGTTGAAAAAATTTTCAGCCGGTTCAAATCTTGAGACTAAATCCACACGGCCTATCATGGCCCCCGAAGCAGCACTATGCCATTACATGGCTTTTAGGCTAAAAATATTCCCTAGGCGGAGGTACTCTACCTCGTGGAGTTTGACGAAACTCCAAGATTTTGGTACCCACACGTAGACCAACTTTACCTTTTGCTCCGACGAAAACTGATGAGCCGATTTCTGTAAATCTTAGAGAGAAGTAAAAACCTTTTTTTTCCTTTTTTTCTCTCTCTCTCTCTCCTCTCACTCTCACGCACGCCCCATTCGTCTCCCCTTTTCCTTTTGACTTTCCTTTTTTTTTTTTTCTCTTTTTATCCATTTCTTTTTTTCTATTTTTTTTTGAAAAAAAATTGGATATAGCTCATACACCATGTGTCCATCTCTCATTCGGGTCTGTTTCTACTCTGAAACAATTTATTTCTTTTCAATTCAATTTATTTTAAATGAACTTAGTTCAAGTCATTTCTTGACTTCCGATATTTTCGTAAAAATCTTGTCCCTTGAGTCACTTGCAACTTATCACCCAGAAAATCGTAAAAATATTCCATTGTCTGGTCGATGAAACTTTTTAGGTCAGCTGGATTTCCGGGAATGAGATGCAACGGTAGCGATCCATTTAGATCGTCGAGATCTAGAGAATTTTATAGGCTTCCCTAAACCATTATGGTAATTATTGTTATTATTATTATTATTATTATTATTTTGCCTTTTTTCCTAAAAAATACTAATTTTCCTAGGTTTTACAGTGCCTCATCCCAAACCTGTCCCATTGTCATCCCTAATATGGTCCAAAGTTTTGTATAGGCGATCTGTAAAAGTGTAGTGAATAATCTTCACCTCAAAGCAATAACACTTCAAAGGTATATTTATGGATTAAAGGTAGAAGAAGAGACTTTGGTCGGAGGAAGCTATTGTTGGACAATTTCTATATAAGAAAGCAAAGAGAGTTGAGGGAATGGGGATTAACTTGTGGGTCCCAATGCACGCCATGAATTTCAATTCTCATCTAGGCATTCTATAATTTCTACACCACTGTACGCAAATTCCACGGGTATATCTAAATATTTGGAATTGGTAGAATTAAACTGGATTTTAATTTCTCTTTGAAAGATTCAAATAAAAAATATAGTTGTTTTGTTGGCTTGAATAATTTTTTAAGACTAAAATAATATTTATTATTTATTTACATAACAAAATTTTATTTAAAAAATACAAAATCATTTGTTCTCTTATGATATATGGCAAGTCATTTATTCATGACCAAAGAGTATTAATGATGGGGAGGTGGGTGGGTGTAAGGTTCGCCCACCCTGAGATCAAAGGCAACTAGGTCTCTTAGCATTTTCCTGGCATTCATAAAAGGGAGATTTATGTATCATGTGCCTATTTTGAAAATAAATGTAAAGGAGGTACAAAGAATTTGTTTTCCATGATTCAAGTTATGACAAAAAAAAATAATTGTAAATCCAGTAAAAAAGTAATGATTGCAACAAAAATCTCCAAAATAGTTCTTCCCCTCTCTACTCCACCTTTCTCTCTCTCATTCTGCCTCTCTCATGTCCCATCTCTCTCTGCTTGCATTAAAAAAGTAATTAACTACTTTTCATTTAAATATAAGTTTTTAACTTTAATTTTAATTATAGTTGGGGCCTCGAATATCCTAAAACAGAATCCAAACCTCGACATAGTTGATGTGGTCCATCATGACATATTAAAGTTAATTAAAAAATTTTATTTTGAAAAAATATAACTTAAAACTTGAACTTTCAATGCTTTTATATTTAAAGCCCGAGCAACAAAATCTTTTTTAAGTGTATAAACTTTTAATTTAAATAGCAGTTCTAGTAGAAAGTGGTAAATGCTGATTGAGCTAACCATTGGGCTATGGGCCAAAACAGGCTAAGCTAATCTAGCTCATTTCTATTCTAGCTAGTTTTTTACAAGCCCATGCACGTTGCAGGGCCAAAATGGGATAAAACAGGCCAAAACCTTAAAAAAATGTTAAAAAAAATTAAATTTTACAAATTTATCATTCTTCAAATAAAAAAATATAATAATAAATAAATATGCTAGAACAACATTTATAACCAAGTACCAAACTTACTAGCTAAATAGTACCAAAACAATGAAGTAACAACCCAACATATTGAGAGAAAAACAACTCTAAAGTATCAAATGAAATCTCCACTATGCCTCTAATCTTCATCCTCCTTCTCATTATATCCAATAATAACATGTGATTCCACATTAGAAAGATGTATATATCCTAGGTAATTGGTTGAGTTATCATCATCTATTAATTAATTTATAATGTTAACAACATAAATTTCATTTATGTTTAGACCAAAAATATTTTTCAAAAATGCATCTCAATCCTATAATAATGAAAAATCCATATTTGTTTGAAAATCTATCTTGCTAACAGTTATAATCATATTAGGGAAATAAATTAGTATATAATTTTTGTTAATTATTATAAAAATAACATTATTTTTTTATTAACATTAGTTTAAGTAATAAATTATTTTAAATATACTAATAAATTTAATTATTAGCTTAATTTAATTTATAAACTAGTACAACTTCATTTTTATAAAATGAAAAAACATATATATTGGTAAAATTTAAAGGATAAATAAAAAATTAGGAGAATTGTAAATATTTAAAATATATGATTCGTAGAGATAAATAAAAATATATAATATTAAAATGTAATTTATTTAATTCTAAATTTTATTCTAGAGATTTACACTAAATATTAAATTATCCCATATAAATTATATTAAAAAGATACATTTAGAAGTGAAAATAAAATAGTTAGCAAAGTTTAATATATTAATCATATATTATAATAATTATTATTTTTAAAACCCTTATGCTACAAAAGAAATAGCAAAAATATCAAATTTTATAGATGAATCCCTAAAAATCTCAATTACTTAGCTAGTTACTTAAAAAAAACTAAATAAAAAAATCGGGCCAATCAGGCCAATTGGGCTAATCGGGCTAACCCGTGCCAAACCCACATGGGCCATAGGCCAAAATAGGTCAGGCCAAATTGGCCCGGTTTTATTCGGATCTTAAATTTTACAACCCAATCCTCCAAAAATTCAGGTTAAAGTGGGCTAGCCCATCGGGCTCAACCCATATTACCAACTCTAAGTTTTAGCTTGAATGTCCATATATAAAAAGTAAGTTTCCAATCATTTTCCTTTTGCTCACAATGGTAAAAAAGGGAGCAATAAGCACATGGGTGTGGTTTTTGTAGTCTGAGGGAAGGAAGGATTCATCAACCACATATATTTCAATTCACCTTTGTTTCCTTACAATTGCATGCCCAAACAACTTCATCATTTCCAGGCAATATTTCGAAGGGCGATGGGTGAAAACAATACTTCACAAAAAAGAAAATGTGAAACGCGAGAAAATATTAATTTTTTTTGAAAAAGGTAAATGGTAATTTCGGTCAAAATCCAGAATTTTTTCTAGATCTCGGATGACAAAACGGACTTCACCGTTGGAATCGTCTCATGAAATCTAGCTACCACGTCGAATTCCGAGACAGTCGGAATTTTCACGTTTTTCGAGGCAATGGGGGTAAGTGTGGGACACTTGGCACATTTGAGTGGATCGAAGTTGCCATGTGTCATGTGTAGGAATGATCAACTTCAACCCAAGTGTGGGGCCACATGGACATGTGGCATCCTCTGGTGGATGGAAATCCAAAGTAGATGGATAAAGAGGATAAAGAAATCCTATCAAGCCAATTATAAGGTGACATGTGGCAAGAGGGTACTCTCCCACTTGACCCGATTCTCGGCCGGTTGGAGAAGGAGAAAAAGAGAGGAAAAAAGATTTAGAGAAAGTGTCACAACTTGTCTCTAGATTTCCGATGATCAGACATTGGATTTTCGGTGAGACGAAGCAAGTTACTCCCCATGGCAAGAGCTACGCGTGGGCACCGGTTTTGTGGAGTTTTGACAAACTTCGGAAGGTAGGGGTTTTATCGTACTTGATTTAATCCTTGTTTAAGAGCCTTGTTAATGATTTGGATTGTATGAGGCCGTGAGTGGCTGTTTGGTTAGTCTCGATACTTGGGACTGAAATGTTGGAAATTTTGAATTTGTTTTGGCGGTCCGGGATAGGTATGGTGTTATTGGTCGTATGTATTTGTTGTGCATTAAATTGTGGTTTGGGTGTTATGAGGCCAGAAATGGCCATGGATTTCGGTTCCACAAAGTGGAACCCATGCTTGGTGAGAGGGCTGCCCACAGACAGGCCATTGCTCGGTTTGGGACTGTTAAAAACAGTCCCAATTTGCTTGTTGGACTGAAAATGTCAAAGTATTATTTGCATAATATTGCTTAAAAATGAATGGCTCAAGATATGTGTGGAAACAAGTTGTTAATGCATATAATTAATGTTGTTTGTGGGTTGGATATATAAAAATATAATTGTGTGTGAGCCATTGGAATTGGATGTTGATTAGCTCATGTGAGCTAATTTTGATGTTATTGCTATGAATAAATAACATGTGGTTAGTATGTGAATTTGTTAATATATGCATGATTGAGATATATTGGCATGTGTTGTATGGAAATGGCATAATGCATTTCATATGCACTGGGGCAACTTAGAATAATAGGTGTGAGTGCATGACGCCAGAAAGAAATGAAAAGGAAAATGGTTGTGCAAGGAATTTCAAAGGAAGATTTTCCGAAGAATTGCCTTGGAGAGTTGTCCAACAGTTCATCTCGGAGGCAGACCCATGACTGTTTCGGAGAATTACCCAGCAATTCATCTCGGAGGGATAGATTTTACTGAAACTTGGTAGTATGTTTTCGAGAACAAAAATCTTTTGTTTTGAAAACAGTGTTTTCTCACACTTGGCTTAGGCATGCGTGAGGGAGTCAGTGAGGCTCGAGAAGTGGGAAAGGGTGAGTGCATCCTCGTCCATACCATGAACATTTAGTGGGATCATGTATTTGCTTGAATGTGTTTGGTTGCCATTACATGTGCCTTAGGTGGGGAGTAACCCATGTGGAGATTATCCTCTGGGCGTTGTCTCACCCTATCGAGAGAAAATTATTTGGTGTAGGAGTGTTAGCGAGAAGGCGATGCTCACCCAAAGGCGAGCTTGGCTAACACCTCGGCCCTGGCCTTGGCCCCAATAGTCGCGGCCTTGTACTAGATGACCTCGAGGAATGAAAGTCCTCTGCTTCTTCCTCAGGCAGCAGAAAGAAAGTGTCCCTCCTTCCTCTTCTCACTAGCACCCGCATCTCGGATGCTCCGGGCATCATCAATCTCTCTCTCTATAGCCATGGCTGTGTTGACCATAAAGTCCATATCCTGTAGGAGAAGTCCCGCAATCTTTCCCCGGATAGACAACTTCAGACCATCCTCAAATTTCCTGACCTTAGCCATATCCATGGCCACATAATCATCCTAAGCATGCTGTTGTAGCATACGTATTCGATCTTTGTCATGGATCTTTGTCTCGGCACGAGAAGCTCAGAGCCTTGGCATACTGGCCGATCAGGAAAAACTTTTGCTCATAAAGAGCTCGAAAATCTTATGTCATGGCCTCCCAATCCTGGAGGTTTTCACTAATCCCCTGCTTGGGATTCACCCTTTAGGCCCCGAAATGTCGCGGGCGGATCCGTCTGCTCCGGAGTAATCTCAAGCCTCTAAAACTCTATCTACCTACCGGAACCAATGGTCAGTCACCACCAGGTCCCCTCCCCCTCTGAATGTAGGAGGATGATGTGCTTTAAACCTCTGGAGGTCATTCGGCCCTCCCTGACTGCCAGCTGCACTAGTCTTTGCATTGCTGGTAAATGCAACGCCCATCGGCTCCACTAATGCTACTGATCAAAGCTAGGCGATTGATGCGCTCTTGCCTCGTAGACTGACCTGCGTCGCGCCCTGGAAGCTTGCCATCTACCTGAATTAAGATAGCAATTTGAGATTCCTCTGCTTTTCATTTATCACATTAATTGATTGCATAATGCCAAACACTAATAAATAACCATTCCTACATAATCATGCTTGTCGTTTTGAACCCCTAAGGTTCAGTTTATAACCTAGTGTTCTTCAAATATCTATACACATTCTATCATACATATATTCCCACCTGACCTGATACATCTCATAGGACATATTTAGAACAAAAAGCAATCAATGCACACAATCTTAGTGTTCTACACCCATGCCCACAATCCTAGGTATTTGTATACCTAACTCTCGATGCTCGGCTATGACGAAGCCAATATCCAAAACTTGGTGGATACCCAGCGAAGCTCTTAGGTAATGCGTTAACCTAAGCTCGATGCCAAATTTGTGACACTGACGAGTGCAGCGATAACCCATCAACCGCGAAATATTTGTAGGCGTCGGATGATAGATGTCCATCTTTGGTTAATCCCATTCACATGGACTCATTTCTCATATTTTCTTGCAAATGTATACAACTTCCCGTATTATTATACAAGAGTTTGATACTCTGACTCTTTTACATGACAAAATATATCGCAAGCAGTTGTCCCAATATATTTTACAAACATAGTGTTCAAGGCCATAACCCGGCCTCTTCATACCCATGACCTCGAAGGGCGTCGTCCTCTGTGTACTGAGGGTGATCCCACCTGGGGTGAGCAAAGCAGTAGATATATCTCTACCAAGGGTTACACCCACACAAGTGCACATCCAATGCCGATTACAATCACACACACGAATGCACGCATGTCATAGAATAAGATAAGACCAATCATGACCCAATCCCGAGTCCTCACTGATTCCCTCACACATGCATATGC
Source organism: Tetrastigma voinierianum (assembly GCA_016808115.1). Lineage (NCBI taxonomy): Eukaryota > Viridiplantae > Streptophyta > Magnoliopsida > Vitales > Vitaceae > Tetrastigma > Tetrastigma voinierianum. The sequence goes on along the minus strand of JAEQBH010006543.1, from coordinate 285,229 downwards.
CAGTGTGAAAAACCACCATGAGCATTCCGTCCATGACCCTTTTTCCAAAACAAAATCTTTTTGTTTTATTTTTTATTGAATGATCCTTTGAAATATAGTGTGGGCCGGTCTCAGATCAATACTTTGGTTATCCTCTGAGAAGTACTGTGGACAATCTCCGATACACACTTTGGTTAGTCTCCAAGAAGTACTATGGACAATCTCCGAAAACTACTTCTTTATATATATATATATATATATATATATATATATATATATATATATTGGGCGATCTCAGGAGTCATTTGCATTCTTGATGTACCTGTCGAATCCCAAACACGGTCGGTCATTTCATGCACTCACACCCATGTCATGCGATGCCTCGTGCATAAATGCAATGCAAGTGTCATTGCATGTCATTTCATCACTACATTCGCTCGTGTCACATGCGGCATATAAATCACACATTACATGTCAAGTGTCGGGGATAAATTATGTTTAATGAATATAATTATTTTTTATCCCACATATATCACATAATTTCACACATTAACATATTATTCAATTTATAGTAATAACACACATTAGCCATTTTCGACCATAAATCCAGCCATACTTGGCCTCGGAAAAATCTAGACTTAGTCCATAAATTCCAGCTTTTATAAATATCACGCAAAAATTCAATAAGAAATTTCCTGCTCAGGCCATACGTAGCCTTGAGCATTTTAGATAACCGGGTTAGAAAATAGGAGTTAGGAGCTAAATGTTCCTCAACTGTCCGTGACCAAGCCCACGGCCCAAACCACAGTTTGGCTGAGAACTTCATCTTATTAAATTCTAGACTCAACGAGATTTCCATAGATTTTAAGAACACGTAAATCGGAGTTCGGACGGGAAAGTCATGGCCATCCGAAGTTAGCGTTCTTTGGTCCATAAGGGTGGTCGCGAGTGGGATACCCGTTTCCATTCTGCCCATATTTGCTCAGTTCCGGGATGCAGTGCTCGGCCTCGATGGCCTCGGGAACTCATATACTCAGTCCATGACCGTCCATGACCAAAAAGCAGGACTACCTGATGAAATAGTCGCCCCGGCGTGGCGAATCGTTGAGCCCTATGGCCCCTAGGCGTGAAATAGGCAGGACTAGGAGGAAGCCTACCTCTTGTAGCGTAGCCCTCGCCGAATATATGGACTTTACTTCTTGGTGGCGGTTCATTGTCGAAACACCGCTTCCTTTTCTCCCTTCTTTCTCTCCATTTCTTCTCACCTTCCTCTCTCTCCTTTCTTTTTCCTCTCTTTCTTTCATTTCTTTCTATATCTCTTTTTTTTTTTCCTTCCATTTCCTTCTTCTTTGCTCCCTCCTTGCCTGAACAACTCCCTTATATATATCCTTCTCCATGTGCCTGCATGTTGACACATGGCATGCCATATATCCCACCATGCATAGGCCTTTGCCATACATTGTGACCTGTAACACCATGTGTGTCACTCCTGTTGCCACATGTCACCCATGGCTCATCATGTGTCGTCATTTACCATTGCCTCGCGTGAAATTCCGACTATCTCGAATTCAACGAGAAACCACAGGCAACTAAATTTCACATGGCGAAACCAACGATGAGGTCCATTTTCATCAAGATCCTAGAAAACTCCAAGTTTCAACTTGTAATAATAGCGGCAAGTTCATCGTGTTTGCCCGTTTTTAGAAAAGCTCAAATTTACTCGGGTTTTACAAAACTCATATGAAAAGTGATAGAAATTTTTCTATAAGTAGAAGTATTAACTATTATCCATTTATCATTTTTTTTATATTATTAGATAATTAATCATTTTTAGTTTATTATATGTTCTTCAATCTTATATTCCTTCACAAAAACTATCTTATATGATGAACATTCCCTTTCATACCTTAACCCTTGATGATTTCCATAAGGTTTTCCCATAATTAAAACATGTTGTAGTTTAAACATATCAGAATGCATTGATTCTCTCCTCTTTAGGAAGAAGGCCTTTACTTGCGACCATCGACTCATTTAAAGTGGTATATAATCTTGACTACTAAAATATGGCTAACGGATGGCGATTCTTAAGCGACATGGCATGACCATATAGGTGGTGTGGAGGGAAATCCTATATATCACGGTCACTTCATCTTAGCTAAGTGGCTATAGGCTCTTTCATTATTTAATAATTTGGCATAGTTTATAGCCGCGGTTTATGGTTGACCCCGACCATAGGTACGGTTTATAGCCGCGGTTTTTGATTGACCTCGGCCATAGGGATGGTTATAGCCGTGGTTTTGATTGACCCCAGCCATAGGTATTGTTTATAAGCCGACGGTTTTGTGATTGACCCGGTAGTAGGGATGTTTATAGTCGCGGTTTGTGGTTATTGACGAAGAGATGATTTATAGCCTCAATTTGTAATTGACCCTGGCCATAGGGATGGTTTATAATTAAGCGTTTGTGGTTGTTGACCATGAGGATGGTTCATACCATTTATCTTGCAATGCTTGTTACATGCAAATGCTTTGATTTTCGCGAGAATTCATAGAACATGCGAATCTTCAGAATTATAGTCTTTTTGACCACCACCACTAAATCGAACACAATTTGTGACTCAAGGTAGAGAAGGCCTCATTACCACAAAAATTATTTATACATTGTTTCACGCCAATAACAAGCGTATATAATAGTGGTTTTACATTAAATTTAACACCTATCCTTTTGGCAAAACCCCAACATGCATGTTAAAGCGAGTGCTAGCTTTGAGGATGTCTTGTATCACAAAGGAATCAACGAGGGGAGAGCCATGAGAATGGTGATTATATGTTTTTAATGACTGGTAGATTATTAATGCTGGAATTACATCCTTGGTGGGAAGCTATCAAGGGACTCTCTGTTGGATGTGAAACCAACCGTCGAGAACAGCGAGGCTAAGCGACATGACCTTATTCAATACCTTATGTGGATTGATCTCTCGCTTCATCTCTTTCTGTTAGCCTTGAAGTGATAATTGCTTGAAACTTTTGTTGTTCTTCTTCATTTCCTACAGTGTATTAAAAGCATGGTCAATAAAAAAATGTCCTATGATTTTAGCCGGTTGTTCTCAAACATATTTGAATGGAAGCTATAGATGGATGTTATGCTGGGTCACTATAATATATAGAAATTCTAGAAAGCAAACCAACAACCAAAAACCATAAGAGACCAATGTACACTGCCCAAAATAAGAAACATCCATTGCACAGGCTACAGCTGCCCAAAATATAGAACAAATGTTTTAGATACTTTGAAGAAAGTTTAACATTAAGAAAGCTAATGGCTCGATATTTACACTCATAAGGAGGCTATGACTTCATCGGCCAACAACAGTATAGTGCTGCAACAATTTTAACACATCAACTATGGTAGTATGAGTTCAATAACCAGAACTTGTCAAAATAAAAAATCCTCATTTTTTTTGGATGTTAAAAAATACTCATGGGAGACTCTAGCCAAACTTCTTGCAAAGAGACATGAGTGTAACTTTTATGGATGCTAAGAGAATCTACAAGGTCTAAAACAGATGCTACATTAGCTCCCAAGGCATCAACCAACATTTTATAAGATTAGTATTTAAATTTGCTATTAGTTATTAAATATGGATGTACCTTTTATGGATAAATTTCTATTAGTTAAACCAAGGGTGTCTGTTAAATTATTACCAGCTCATATGCTGGCTGATATGCACATTTAAGAAAAGTGAAAAAAAAAAAAAAAAAAGAGCTTAATTTTTAGGATCTCATCCACCACAAACTTTCAAATTTCCAAAATGGATAAGGTTGATACAGGGAAGATAATAGGACAATGATAATACAGGAGTACCAATGAATTCTTAAATATGAATGCCTTTGGATAAACTTCGGTTAGTTAAACTAAGGATGTTAGTTAAACTAAGGATGTTAGTTAAACTATTACCAGTTCATATGCTGAATGCACATTTAAGGAAAAAAAAAAAAGAAAACAGAATAGCTTAATTTTTAGGATCTCATGCACCATAAACTTTCAAATTTCCAAAATGACTAAAGTTGATACAGGGAAGATAATATAGGGACAATGATAAAAAGTTACGTAAGTCTTTGGAAAGGATTACGGTTTGGAGGCCGAAGTTGTCTTTTTTTACTTTCTTGGGCCTTGAATTAAAGAAGCTTGAAATGTTTTAGTTTGTCTACTTTCTCATCAAGAAAATGGAGCATGAGAGCAATTGTTGTTTTTATGCAGTTGCCCATTGCAGGAGATAGCTATGTACCTTCGATTTCCAATTGTTCTCCTAATCTGCAGCCAAAGTTTCTTTTAAAATTACCATAGGTCTTGGAAATTGAAGTGTTAAGTAGCATCATCTTAACTCTAAATTTATAGAACAAGAAGAGTTTCAGAGAACACATTTTTGGTGTACTCTGTGTTTTCAAAATTGTTCTCAAAACAGTTTTCAAAAAACAAGACCAACAAATCCTTGGTTTCTACTTTTCAGAGGAATTCAAGGATTTCTTGGCCAGTCATGGAACTTGGCTTTCAAAGAAGGATAACTTGTGATTTATAAACACCTGTGACAATTATTCTAATACCTTACACATTCCTCCTTCTCTAAATTCCAATATCTTCATCAAGTCTCCCAAGTATGCAGATTACATGCCCTTCAAGATATTTAATCTAAGAAATCTTGTGATCCTGATCTATATCCCTTTCTCCAAGTCTACATTTAACAAGGAACAATGAAAATTCTTTTACACGGGTTATGGAGCGAAGAATCGGAATACTTTACCTATCGACCAATGACTCACACTACGGTTGCTCCCATTTGTTCTATGGAACTGAAGCCCTTCTTTGGGGTGGCAATGGATCACATATATCAGAAACACCCCCTTATTCTTCTCCATTCAGAAACACAAAGAGGAATTAATAATTATATAGCATGGAGTCATCACACTAGCATATTGAGGAACAAATGTAATGCCTTTACTTGTTTGATCTTTCACTAACACTAGCATATTTAAAATTTTCAATAGCCTCCAGTTATTCATAATCCAATAGCTAAATATGTATGAATACAACTTATCTACTATACAACCAAGAAACCGAACAATTGATCATTCAAAGATCAAAATTTGGATCTGATTTAAGAAGCCACATGTAATTTTGTCTCCCATCTGACCATCATCACAGACGGAACATCGAACCATTTTTCAAATTCTTATACTTGACCATCTCGGGTCGGCTTCCTCTCACGTAAACAAATGAAATTCTCCAGAGCAAAACCCATAAGCAAAATCTACATGTGAAATTAATAAAAATAATACAAATAATAAACATACGGTTAACTTGCATAATTGTGTTAATGAGTAAAAAAAATGAAGTAACATGGGGAGATGCCATGGTCTTGAATCGACTACGAGTTCTCATGTTTATCGAAAAAGAAATTCGCCCCATAATTCTTTGGCTGTCCAGCCCACAGCCTGAGTAATGGGGAATCATTAGAATTTGAGCTCCAACACACAATTTAAACAATGAACATAAAGCCGGTTAATCCAGTAAGAGATGGAGAACAACTAAAAACAAAGACAACAGTAAAAGAAATGACATGAAAAGAGAAGGCTTTGAGTTTTGTATGATCTTAGACCTTGAGAATATCTTGTGCAAACTAGAAGAGAAAACATCTTTTTATATTGCATCCATTGATTTGGCTGTAACAACGAACAGAGCAGTTCCTCTGTTTGTTTAACATTACCTTCAGTTTTTCCATGGCTACCTTTTTCTTTCATGCTATGTTGCTTGAGTTTTATTAATGGAGTTTGAATCATGCAAACAAATTGCTCAATAAAAAAATTTACAAAACTGCAGTTAGAAGACAAGAAATTTTGTTAATGATATCTATCATCGCTCATCCATGGCCAAATAGGCACTTATATGAAAGCGATGATGCTATCTAGGAAAAACAATGCTAAAGCGACAAATAAATGAATTCTCATGACTATCTGATCGAGATTGGAGCTAGGAAAAATCTGGGGTATCAAATGGGAAGCGGGATCAAATTCCCATGATCAGGAAAACTCAAGTTCGGAGATGGAGCATTGAGGCTGTGAGATTATTCCGGTGAAGTCAAATACTAAATGTCGCGGTCGTAGGCCCTCCATAATTGCTCATCGCATGGAGGCAGTAGCTTGATTTAGATCGGGACGTGGCCGGAGATATGAATGTGGGAGAATAACAACAGCCGAAAATCATGGTAGAAATTATTTGCAATTAGTATGAAAGCGAAAATCATTTAATTCCAACCAAAGAAATAGCATTTGAAAAACCAGTCCAAAAAAATCTTTTATTCCTCATCCAAATAATCAAAAACAGAGAATAGAAAAACCAGAAAGCAAACAAAATTGTAGCAGAACCCAACGCATTCATTTAGACATTTCAACAAACAGTTTCTGGAAATTCAAAAAGTATATGCCTTAGTTCAAAATCAAAAAGAAGCGAGTCGAACCAGTATGAGACGAAGGTTCGAATGCGGTGGTCGTTTCAAAGATTGACGACGGAGAAAACCCTAGTCAAGTGCGGGGTGCAAGAGCCCGAGGAGATCCATAGCCCAGTTGAAGCGATGTAATCGGTTGGTAGAAAACTCTCCCAATCCATTGAGATAAAAAAACTCTATAACTAGTGAGATTAGAACATTTTCAGCTCCTGAGAGGCGCAGGAGTAAGTGAGAGAGAGAGGGAGAGTTGCGAGATTAGGGAAGTAGGGATAACCTATATCGCACCTTCCTTCCCCCTTTCCACCATTCACTAGGCAGCCAGAACACATACTATTTTTCGTGAGAGGAAAAGAAAATAGAAAAAGAAAAACCCAGCGCCATTTCGAGTAAGAACACAAAATCACAATATTCAAAACGAAAAAAAATCTTCATTCTTCTTCTCTCTCCGTCACATTTTCGACCAATAACGAGTCTGGTTGCCCCCCAAACATACAACTCAGGTTCCCAAAATCAGCCCACTAAAAATCAAATCAAAAAAAAAAAGAACTTGGATTAGACATGATTGCCACGACCAGTGTACTCGAGCTGGGAAGAGTCGAAGCCTGGACGGCGGCGGAAGAGGTTGTGAATTTCACGGGCTTGACGCGTCGTCGGGGAAGAGCCGAAGGCGACGGCGTGTTGATCCCGTCGATCCCCCTTTGGGGGTGGTGGTAGTCTGGATCGTGCGATTGGTAGTAGTAGTCTGAAAAGCTCAAGAGGAAGAGAGCGACGTAAATTTTTAAATTTAACCCCGATTTTAAATATTTTCAAACTATGGAGGCTTGTAGTAGTGGCGATTAATTTCCCCACCTAAAGGGTGGTAACAAGTATACGCTGCGGGAAATAAATAAAAGCATTAGTTATATGCATTTTTTAGTCATAAAATTTTTGACCCCTACTATAATTGTCTTTGCGCTATATTCCAATTTTCTAGCCAAGTGTCTCTACAATATATTTTACTGTTTCATAAATCTATGAGGAGCAAGTTGAAAAGCAGTTTCATTTTGGTGCCTATGGTTTGTGTATATGAATTTTATAGAAGCTATGCTTCTTGAAAAACGTTATTGCCATTATTTTTAAAAGAACATGAAAGTGTTTCGCTGGATGTTGTTTCCAAACAAGCCCTTGATTTTACACTTAATGCAGGAGGGACGGGCTTTGCTCTCTGAGCGAAAATTCAGCCGGAACATCTAAATTAGATATTTCATTTAGAATGGAGGTTGAAGATAAAACAAAACATTTGATGTTGAGTTGGTCAATGAATGAACCCATAAGAACGGTGTGATATTGGATTCACTCACCAGTCTTTTACTCATGCTCTCAAGTTTTAAAAAAATCAGTTGACATATTACGGTCGGAAGATGAATCTTGGGATTTGTTATTGTTGTTTTGGTCTTTATTGTATTGATGTGATATGTCCATCATAGTTCGTTGTACTTGGGTTTTGTCATTAAAAAACGATCTGGAAAGACAGTGAACTTTGTGGAAGACATAATTCGCGAACATGAGTCAGCGTAGTGGAAAGTGAAAGGAACAGGAGTGCGGCTGAAGCGAGATGGTTACCGATTACCAGGAGCGGAGTTGAGAACTTAGGTAGAAGCTCATAAACACAATCTTCGACCTACATGTTGCCAATTTTAGATGGGAAGGCTGTCTCATTTCTGAAGTTATGGTTTTTTAAATATACTTTTCACTAGTTCCACGAGCTTTTAATGGCGGTTTATGATTACGAACCATTTTCCGGCCCATTTCTCTTGGGTGAGGTGTTGCATATTAGCCTTGGAAGCTTTCATCTATGTTTCTTATCTTCTTGCATAATGATATGACTAGTGTCTGAGATCATACAAGCAAGTAGCCTTGTTGGAGAAGCGGCGGTGTCGAAATGTATGAAATTAATTGCTCGTGCGAAGAGTCCTCGAGAATGAGTTCGTGACGATATGCGATGTTAAGATCTAGGATAAAAACGAGGTACCTTGTCTTTGTTCGGTTGGTGAATTGGAAGTTGATTAGGGATTAGTGGACTTACAAGAATAAGGTTGATGGAAATATTAACCTTAAGTTTTAATTGATTAGCGACAAACTCTGTTATTAAGAGTTGAGTTCTTTTATTTTTATGACCGTAATAATAATGAAGAAAATGTAGAAGGAAAAGATTTTCTTTCTGAGTAAATATGGGATAAGGTAAATGGAATTTTAATATTTTAATTAAAAGTGAGACTTATTAAAACTTTTTGATATAACATTTAAGACATTAAAGTAAAATATCCACCTATCTTGGATCTGTGTTTTAAAAATTGTGCATTTCTAGGGGATTGAGAGGTTCGTGTCAGGAAGAATTTCTTAGAACATGTTAAAATGCATGATATTCATATTAAACCCAAATTCTATGAGCTTGAGCTTTTAGGAGAGTTGGTCGTTTAACATGGTATCGGAGTTGGTCATCTAACCGATTTTACCCTTTGCCTGATTTAGTTTTGAGTTTAAGCGGAACCTCATTCGTGGAATTTGTTATATAATGGATGCTAAGAGCATACTATAGTTAAGTATTTTCTTTTATTGATTGTGGCTGTTCATTGAAGTGGCATTATGTGGGTCTGAGGTTTGTCATCTCATTCTTTAGTGTGTATCACGGGAAGGTCGTTGGGGATGTTTAGTGAGCAGGGCAATGAAGAGAAGGAGGAGAAGAGAAAAAAGACTCCAAATTCTGAGGTTGAACGGGTCATTTCAACCTTTTGTTCTGTCATGATTGTGTTTGGTAGTAAATTCTAAAGAACGATGTTATCACAGAGTTTGCATTCTAAAGGATTTAAAATATTTACTCTTTTATGCATTTTAGTTTTCTCATAATCTAAGCCGGTTGGTACATGTTGCTTGTAGCGACAGTTCGATTCCTACAGTTTATTCTGCATTTCGACATATGTCATTATCTCAGGTACTATGGCTTGGTGCTTGTCCTGACCTAAAGGAAGATCTTCATTCTCCTTTCCAAATTTCAGTTGTTCTTTTATCCTGTTAGCAGAAAATTGATCAAGTTTTATAGTATACATGAATAAATTGTGAATAATGTGGAAGATTAGAGATAAATACCCTGGTCGATTTAATTTGATATGATAAATTTATTTTTCTTGGGAATGACAATGATATCATATAAATTTAATTGAAATGGGTATGAATTGAACCAAAGCTAGAGAGATGCATTATGCGGTAAAGGCTGCTGGGAACTCTACAATTGTTGCCATTTGTGCGGCGAGTTCCAACCATTTATGATCATTCCATCGAGAAATATGGTATGAAAATGAGCTACTCTTTACCATTTCTCCAAGGATTGTTGGTTTTACGGTCATCTTTTCTTTGTTATCTTTTTTGTGTCTTTATTTATTTTCGAATAAGTTGTGTGATGGAATCTCAATGGCACATCAAATTCCCCTTTTCTATAAGGCGTAATTTTTGGAGTTTATTTTATTGGAATAAATAAGTATTAAAAGTACTAATCTAGAACTCTTGTTTCAGTTGAGTTTTGTTTTCTCTTTAGTTCTTGAAGATTCCTTGATTAGAAGTTATAAAAGAAGCTTCAATGGATTTGCAACCAAGCTCAGCGAAAAGGACAAAAATTATCTAGTATGTACACCACCAGATCCCATTCAAATTGTTTTGGAATAGTTTATTTGTTTGAAAATTATAAGATTGGAAGTATGTAAATGTTTGCAGATAAGGATGGTGTGAGTGTCCATTTTTCCTAGTAAGCTTCTTCAACTTCAAACAACAAATTTGGACCTACTTGTCTATCCCATTGATGGCCGCGCCTGGCGGGCGCTAATGGGGAACACGCGTGATGGTATGTTTGGTGGTGTGTTTAAATGCTCCCGATTGGGAGTGTGTCTTGTGATAATAGGTCGAGGTGGAGATTTGGCTTTTAATATATGAGTTTCTCTAAACTTTTCTTTGGGTAAAACGACCACTGAGAAACTTACCTTTCGGGGGGAATTTTATCACGCATTGAATCTATCTTGACCTTCTCCATTTTTTTCTTTGATCGCTCTTTATTTTCTAATAAATATCTGAAAGCAACATTGAAAATTTGGAATTCTTCCTGCCCTGAGGATGTTTCTAGGTAGAATAAAGGCAGGGAAGCTTTGCTCTTCATGGGTCTAGCAAGAGATCTGAGGCGATTGGGTTTGATGTGAGATATTGTTGGTCGGAATCTATTTCACATGTACATGTTGCCATTATATTTATTATTATAAACGAGATTTTTCCTCGAGGCCATAACCAAACCGTGGCTACAACACCCCATATGGCCATGGCCACGGCTACAGAATCCCTATGACCTCGGCGAAAGCAATTTGGCTATAAATTAGAACTCGACTATAGGCTATGAAGAAGCCTTATAACCACGGTTGCTAATTATTGAGGCCATAAATGGCTATGGCAGGTCGCTCTAGCAGAGTGATGCCTTTATGAGTCACCCACAATTAGGCTTCTTTGCGCTCCCAAAACGTTTGTCCATAAGGTACCTATGGCTCGCCTTATCGCGGTCCACTTTAATTTGAAGCTATATGCTATATAAATGCATTATTTAACATTTAGCTAGGGTTGGTGACCACTGGCCATGAAACTCCAGTTCTTAGTTAGCCTTAGAAGTAGTTTAATTCGGTTTTTTCAAAGAGAATTTTTATCATTGTCCATTTCAAAAGCTGACAAAATTTGTTTTATTCAAAATGCGACCAAACATTCTTTATTCCTACCTCGATATGCAGGTCATTCACTTTTTCTAAGGTGAGGATCTTATCATATGGAAACATAACCAACGTTAACCTCATACCATTTTTAATTTTATACCTTAAATGGCAACATTATTTTTTTGTAAAATACTAAGAATTTGTTTGGTTCATATTTTTAAAATGGTTCTTAAGAAGCCGGTTTTGAAAACACATAGACCATTTGGTGATTTCGAAAATTGTTCTTATTATCTTAATTATGTGTTTACGTGTTCTCCTTGTTTTTCAAAATATAAAAACTAGGGAACCAAAATATTGTTGTATTTTTCTTTTTTCCTTGTTTTTTGAGAACAAAAAACCATTTCCAAAACAGCTCTTGAGACCTTAAGCTTCTTTTTTTTACGAAAAACTTTTCTTAAAAATTGTTGAAGCATGTAATGATCTTTACTTTCAGAACATACGCCCTCATATTACTCTGCTTTACACACTTCATCGGGTGATAAGATCTCAAGTGGTGCCACAGAACATCATGCGGTCCATGTTCCCTTTGTTCTCACTACGCCTCTCCTCACATTTGACCGGCCTATTGAGACTTATGATACACCTCAAAGCAGAAACTTTCTCTCGGCGATTCAATATAAAATGTGTTTTGTTTCTCTTTGTTGTTCAATAAAGAAAAATTAATTCAAGCTTCAAAAATGCGGTTTCGTCTCTCTTCATGCCCTCTGCGATCTCGATAAAATGAGTCATGAATTAAGCGGTTGTTTTAGGACGGACATTTGGGAACTAGCTCTTCCACTAGCCTACATATACCCCGAATCGGCTTGAGGTTTCCATCTTCAACCTCCTCCTTTCGTCGATTCTTTGTCATTGAGCAACAGGGACGTGATGGATCTCTTCTTTGGATCTTCTTTATCTTATACTATTCTCTATATCACTTCCAATAGTCATGCTCATCATTTATAGCCGCAAATCCTCAACCCAAACCTTCCCCACATGGTACCTTTGGGATGGCTGTCATCGAAACATTGGAGTTTGCTTTGGCATGTCAAAGGGAAGTGCAGTCGTGAAGAGCGAATTAACAAATACTCCCTCGTATTCAAAACCTCCTTATTGGAGGCTTGACATGGGTGTCATCTGCGAGCTTCGAAACAAGTTTTGTTCTCAACGAGGACAAACTAAGTGATCTCATGGTGGCAGCGTTTGATGAAGAAGATTTTATTAATTTCCCATCTGTTTTTCGATGAAACTTTAGTAAGAGATAATTCCAGACCCTATATTCCTTCTCAGTTTCTCAAGCCGGAAGCTCTGCAACATTATATGGCGGAGTATGGACTCCATGGCGAGGCGAGCTATAAAAATTTATTGGTCACCTCGTGGAAGTAAAGGTTTTCCGATGGCGAAGAATGCGGCTTAGACTTCCAGGGTGTTTATGAGCATTCTTGGGTCCTCGGTATCGTGGAATGATTTATCATCCCTTCGGATTTTGACACAAGGGTTTCTTTTCGGTTCCTATTGATATTCCGGGCGGCAATTAATGCGATGCTCTCCGCGGTAATTCATTCACGGTGGCTTCTAGAAATCATCGAAAGCGGAAAATGGAGTTAGGAAACGAGAAGGAGTCAGCTCTAGAGATCTCTGGCGTCTCGTATGCTCGTCATTGCATGAAAATGGTGATGTAAAGAGTGAAATGGAGATCAGTACTCAAGTTAGTTGCCTGCTTTTTGCGACACACCATACTGCAAGTTCTGTGATCACGTTCATGTAAGAATTTCCTAATGTTGGTTTATTAGTGAAATTAGCCAGATTAATTTGGTCCCAATAAAATTTAAGATATGGATTCTTAATCGGTCTAATGTGGAAGGCATTTGGTGTGGTAGAGTATGGCAGGCAGTAATGAGAGGGCAGAGTGGTCGAAAACTCTATAAATAGTGCTCAAGTCCCTCCCCTAACCAAAAAAAAAAATTCACATTTTGACTCATACGGGTTTTAGAGAAAACATTCCTCGTGAGTGCGATCTCGTTAGGCAGTGTTTTTGAGGATAGGGAGAAGAACTTGAGTTCGTGTTCGTGGACCCTGTTTAAACCAGGTACGCGAATCGGTAATTCTCTCGGATATTATGTTTTGTTTTCTAACTATGGTGATCCAAGACATGCCATTTTCATGGCCTTCATTTGGTATCAGAGCCTACCATAGATTAGAATCGAAACATGCGGATTAGAACCATTTTTTTTGTTTTGTTCAGTGTTTTTGTCAGTTCGAAATTTTTTATCGTTAAAAGTTAAATTTTATTACATGTTGGTCTGCTCGTCGAGGCGAGAAGATTGATGGGTGGCACGTGCGCCGGAGGAGACGGACCAGCGCCGTCACGCCACACGCTCCCAAACGCGACTGTGGCGTGAGAGACCTTGGCGGCGATCCGCAAGCGGCGTCTCTTACGCGGTAACGCTTGATGGCGTCATCGCGGCGTCCTTCGTCTTTGGCACGTCGATGTCTTTGTGTCATCATTGATGGCGTCGCGGTAGCGTCATCGTTCTGTGTCATTATCGCGCGTCATTTGACCCGACTGGCGGTTGCGGGTTTGACCCGGCGACGCAGCGACCGCAGCCCAGCGCCTTCGGGCGCGTGAGGGGAGCTCGTCCGACGTCGTTTAGACGATCTTGGTGCTCCGGCAACGCTGTGTCGAGATGCTCTACAATGTGGTATATTTGCTACGTGTTTGAAGAACTTTACAGATTCGAAAATACGTATAGAACTCTATGTACGCGTATTTTTAGGGTATTTTTGCGTGTTTTCTTATATTTCTCTATGGTTTCGGAAATATGTATGATAGCTCACATGTATATCACCACATAAGGATTGTGTAGAGTGTAATTCATTGACTATTAATGAATTGAGCAAATTATAATTAGCATGACATGTAATAGCAAAGGCATGCCTTACTGTTTTACGTATGGCATTACATATATATATAGTGAATGTGATACATAAAGCTTATATCCCTGGTATGAGAAATTTTCAATGATTCGATTGGGTTGTGACCACCAAAGTGGCACACTCGACTGGGTTTGAGAAATATAAGTCTCATATTGTGGTGGGATGTCTCCTGTTTTATTGCGTGATCATACTCCCAAAGGAGGTGATCTTGTGTTAGTTCATGGAGGGGTACATGTATAGTATTGGCGAAATGGTGATCTTAGTAGTTCATACACACTAAGGTGGTGATTTCTAGAAAGATTAGAATATGTTCTCATGGCCGCTATCATGTGGAGAGTGTACAACTGCATGTCATATTTTCTGCCCAAAGGTGATTATGTGATGATGTATGTAATTCTCTGTATAAGTATTCACATGATGCTGATTGTATTGTTTGTTTTGTTTTCCAGTCACTTTTTTTGTAAACGGAAATTCCATTTCAATTGAGGTACTTACTGGATTGAACTTTAAGAAATGGAAAGAGGATTTTCTATTTGGAATGGAGCTTCCGTACACATTGCTCTTACAAGATAAGCCTGACGAGATATCCGCGGCCGCGGTATTGAAGAGTGAGAAAAGCGGACTATCTTTGCTGGGAAGAAATCGGTTGTGTGATGAAGAAATCCATTGAGAACACTTAAAGTGGTTTACGGTATTTATGCTTGCTAAAAATGATGGCAGCCTTAGAGGCTAGAAACCGCATTTTGTGACGCCCCAATCCCGGGGTGTCCGTTGTGTTTCCGTCGACCAGCGGAAATACGTGTGCTCACGTCATTGAGGCACGTACGTAATAAAGCGACCCGATTGGGCCTGTATATCCATTGACACAATTATATATTTTATACAAAATGATTTATTTACAATTGTGTTTAATTACAATTTATACAAAAATGGGTCCTTTGCCCGAATTTTACAAAAAATCTGAAAATCTGAATGGGGTTGGCCGTTTCTTCGCTCTAAGGCCACGAAGGCGTTCATCCCTAGCGTCTTCGATTGCCTAAAAAAATAGTCCACGACGAGTGTGAGCAAGCCCGAGTAGTGGAATTTCCCCTACCCAGGTTACTCCTACCTAAGTGCGATGCAATGGCACACATTCAACACATGCTAATATATCACTCATGCATATATTAACAAAGTAAATCACACATCATGTTATTCGGTTTTATAATAATAACATAAACTTAGCTCCACATGGAGCTAAAGAGCTGTGTGATGGTTCGTCTTAGAACAGCCCACAATTTCACATAAACATGTTATTTTCTCATGGCAATAACCACTTGACCTGCACGATTCAAACCGTCTTACCTGGCTTGATCCCGGGTGGGCTGTCAAAACACTCTAGGGATTTCTAACTCGGTCCAAAGCTTTTTGGAGCAGGAAACCACGGCCATCAGAGGCCTCCAACAAATCCTATCCATTACATGACCCTTAAATTCGAAAGTAAGCGAGTAGGAGAAAAACCCTACCTTTCGGAGTTTGTAGAAACTCCACCAAAAACGAGTCGCGTTGTCTCTTCGTGTGAAACGGCTATAAGCGCTATGCGAAAGGAAATCAGACGGTCGGATGGAAGGCTACAAACCTAGAGAAGAAGGAAGAGACTCTCTCTGAAAATGAATCGAGCCTCCCGGATCTTTTCTTTCTTCTCCTACGTTTCCGCTTTTGCTTTTGTTTAACTCTCCATTTCTCTTTCTTTTTTCTCTTTCATTTTCTCCCCATTTTCTCATTTCTCTTTGCCTTTCTCCCCCTTTTTTTGGAGGAATTAGTAGTATGGGTCGACATGAGAAATTTCCTCCTCGCCATCGAAGCCAAAATGAGTGGCTCACCTTTTCCCTCTTTTTATTTTATTTCATATTCATTCTTTATGACATCATTACCCACATGGCTCAATGTGAGCCATGGGATCACCACCACACATGGCTCATTGTGAGCCACTACTTTTGATATAGTGTCACACGCACTTGTGGTGCCATGTGGCATCCTCTTATCTTGCCATGTGTCGTCAGGCACTCCACGCCTCAGCGTGAAATCGAACACCTCGGAATCCAGTGACGTGGTTGTTAAGTTCGAGGCGATTTCAGCAGTCAGTTCGTCGGTGAGATCTAGACAAATTAGGTTGTGCGAAATTACCGTTTATCTTGCCAGGAAATATGGATTCAGGGGTCGCATTCTCCCAGCCAAAAATTTCGTCAAATTCACGCACCTCCCCCGCATCAATACGTGCATATGTAACCCTACACAATCCTTGCTTGATGTGTAAGCGGCCGACCTTCCCCGAGGTCCGCGATCGCGACCACCTAATGGTCGTCAAGCTAGAATCCATGTCTTTGAATGACATCCGTTCACGAACCCTTCTTAGGTTAACCAATACCCAATGAAATTTCCAATGGGTATCCAAATCTCGAGTCACTCCCGACTCCTATCACTCAACTCTAAGTCTACGTGATAACCATGTCCGTTTGTCCTCATCTCGAGTCTCTCCCGACTCCTATCACTCAACTCTAAGTCTTGGTGATAACCATATCCGTATGTCCTCATCTCGAGTCTCTCCCGACTCCTATCACTCAACTCTAAGTCTGGGTGATAACCATATCCGTGTGTTCTCTCTCTCGGGCAATAAAGCCTTTCGGCCTACACTTCGAGCCTCTTATATCCATACAAAAATTCGGGATCGCTCAGGGTCTCTTGCCCTCCCATTTGAAGTCGGGATCGCTCCTAGGGTCTCACCTCCCACCGCAGTTCGGGATATCTCCCCGGGTCTCTTACACCCTCAAATTTGGGATCTCTCCTGGGACCTGTACACCCACACAGTGGGATATCTCCCCGGGTCTTACGCCCTCCACGAAATTTGGGATCTCCCGGGTCTCTCTTACACCCACCTGAAGTCAGGGATCTCCGGGTCTCTTACACCCACCACGAGAAATTTGGGACTTCTCCCGGGTCTCTTACACCACTCTGAGGAAGTCGGGATCTCTCCCGGGTCTCTTACACCCACAAATTTGGGACTTCTCCGGGTCTCTTACCGCTCTGAAATTCAGGATCCTCCCGGGTCTCCCTACGCCCATCTGAAGTCGGGACATCTCTCCCCGGTCTCTTACACCCACTCGAAATTTGGGACTTCTCCGGGTCTCTTACACCCACTCCTGAAATTCGGATCCTCCCCGGTCCTCTTACACCCTCTCGAACTTGGATTCTCCACGGGTCTCTTACGCCTCTGGGACCTTTCGGATACTCTGTGGTCTCCTTGCTAACTCGGGTTTCTCACCTTGGGGATTTCCAACCCCTTTCTCGCTTTGCCCAACACACTTTAATTTCTCTTCACTTCCTGATTCGAACCATGAGTCTTCGTTGGACGTAGTCTTAAAGACAAACTCAACCCGCACTCACCAAGAGTGGTGAACGACCATACTGTGCACCCATGCCTGACTCGACGTGATGTCACCGTGCACATGAACACAATCCCGACCTATCCGGTCAACTCTCACCCTATCTCCCTAGGGAGAACATCCATATCTGGCTTCTCTAAAGGTCTCAACCTCTGGCCAGTCTATCACACAAGATGCAGCAAGAATGATGCATCGATTTAAACGCCTACAGTCCATGAAGTGAGAGGTAGAGCGTGCCACTGCATGTCAGAGGCTACTCACGTATGCTCGACCTACGTGCATGAGATCTACGCCTCTAGGACAATCTCGCCTCATATGCAGTGTCAGCGAAATAACATATAGTGCGCCACTGCTGACTAGAAATCGACTGTGAGTCACATTACCTGACCTCGACCCACACTCTTTGCCCGCCACGGCCCACGTGCGTAGAAGGTGCTCGTGTGCACCAGCGAAGCCAGTTTCTCGACCCATACTAGGGTGTGGAGGAATGAGGCTGTACGCTCTTGTGTTCTCTGACTAGCGGAATTTACTTATTTGTCCCAAAATCCTGGGATCCCATTGTCTCTGGGGACGATCGAGTCTTTACATGTCAGGGTTGTCGGCCCGAAATAACATATCTTTGCCTTGCACGACTAACCGCCCGATCCGGCCTGGTCACGAAACTGGCGTGAAAGCGAGAAGTCTTACGCCTCTTCCCAGAACTAGAAGAAGGGCAGTCCTTCCTCTTGTTACCAACACCCGCATTCCGAGTGCTCAGAGCATCCTCGATCTCTCTGCATGAATTGGGGTGTCCCGACCATGGAGTCCATGTCCGTGGCGAAGTCACGATCTACCGAGAATGGACCTTTGACCCCATTCTCGAAGATCTCATTGCTTGGCCATGTCGTGGCCCGCAATCATCGACAAATCGGGCTAACTCTGTGAATCTAGCCCACGTAGTCCATCACGATCATCGCCACTGCTTGACTCACAGGAACTCTGAGCTTTGGCATGTCTCGCCGATCTGCAAGCCACTTACCCATGAGTGACTCACGAAACTGCGCCCATGTCGCAACCTCCTAAGTCTCTAGAAGTCCTAACCCATCTCCACCATACCCGGGCCTCGCCCTCTAGCTGGAATGCAGCTAACCTGATCTGGGCAGTATCGGAGGTGATCTCCATAGCCTCCAATATGTTCTCAATCTGCATAAACCAATGGTCCGCCACCATTGGATCTCCTCCCCCTGTGAACGTCGGAGGATGGTGCGCTCCTAAACCACGGAGGTTACTAGGACCTCCACGACTACTGCTCACGGCGTACGTGCGTCGCGACCGCCCGCTAACACCTCTGACCTCAGCAAAGGCATCTTGATGGAAATCACGGGCGGTTGGTGAATGTCGAGTGATGTCGACCGGTGCCGCGTGGATGTACTCTCACGTCCTTTTCCTCTACCCCAGCCATCTACACAAGTCAATGGTAGATTAAATTTCAATGCGGTATCCTAAGGCTCAAACCACGACCACGAGATACTATTCATACACCGGAAAAAAAATTCTCTAAACCATGTCAAGGCCCAGTTAATTTCAATAACGTGTCTCGAGGTGAAAATCGACCTCGGACAAGCTATTCACACTGCAAGTAAAAATTTTCACATACACGTATTTGCATTTTATATTAATTGCAATATAAATATTTGCTATATTAAATCATACCCAATAAAATTTTTAAAAATTTTGTACTCTTTTTTTTTTTTCCTATGAGCAGGTCAGCAGGCAGTGCCCGTGAGCAGTGTCAACGATGTTGTAAGCGGTGCCTTTGAATCAAAAAGCGGGTTGGGTGCGGTCGCGCGAGCCCATGTCGCGCCGCGCTACGCTGCGCGCGGTGCAGGTCGTGAAGCGTGGCGCACGCCCTAACGCCCATAATCAGCGCCGCGACCCGGCGAACCCAGCGGCGCTTTCGGCGTGCGCGGTCAGCGAGCGTAGCGCCCAGTGCGTGGCGCGTAATGGCGACGCACTCCTCTACCCAGTCCAAGCGCGGTGCGGCGTCGTTTCGGTCGCGACCTCACGACCATCCCATGTGGCGACATCGCAGTGTCGCGACACCGTTCTCGGCCCGAAGCGGTCGCCGCACAATAGCCATTGACATCCGCATTGGTGCCGGCGACATCGATCGGCCAGCCGTATCGTGACATCACATTGGTGTCGCGACCGCGGAGTCTCTTACGCCTGCAGCTGTCCATGTGGCGACATCAAATGATGTCGCGACATCCGGCCTAACTAACCCGCGGCCGCTCATGCCGACATCGCGCGCGCCCTTCCCGGTATCCATGACGTCAGCGATGTCGCGGCGTCGTTCTGCCGCGATTAGGATTCGGTGCGACGCCAAGCTCGGTAGTGACGCCACGACACTACCATGTCGCGACCTACGCCAATGATGTCGCGACATCCAACAACTTCGGTCCCATTTTACGCTACGTCGCGGCGTATGTAAATGACCTCGCTGCGACCCGTGTCGCGACCTCAGCCGATGTCGCGACATCGCACTCCTGCAATCCGGTCGCGCCTGGCGGGCGTCGCGACCTCACGCTTATGCGGCGGTACGCGCGCTCGTTGCCCGTAGCGTGGCGCCTTGGCGCCATGTCGCGCTATCGCTGCTGCGAAACACGGCCGCCTACGCCTGCGCTTTGCTACCCCTCTGTCCGCGACCTCAACGAGTCTAACACCGCGGCGAAAATATTTTTTAAATCCGGCGACGCTTCTTTTACGCTACTCCGTTGATGCATTAGCCTAACCGCGCTTCACTTTGAAAATTCACAATTTTAAGAGTTGGTACAAACTCTTTCCATGCAAAAGCGGAACAACCTCCCGAGAATCTCTCACAACACACAATCATTTGGTCTTAGCTTGGAACAATTATCGGAAAAATCAAATTTTTTTTTTTCAATTCCCAGTAGCCTTCCACTGCTACTCTAAGATGCGGTAAGCTTGTACCTTTGCCCTTTACCCACTTAAAATTGCAAATTTAATTTTCAATTCTCCCTTGTTAGCGGAATAAATTTCGAATTCCTAAATTCATTCGAGTTCATGTTCAAGCGGAGCCTTATCGAAAAATATTATTTTTTTCGTTTATTTAAGACGGATTACTTGTAAATCTGGAACATCTAAGGTTGTGTTTTCTCGGCCCTAGTGTTCAACAATTTCCCTATGCTAATTACCAAGCATACAAATTCACACAATTCATAACAAACATGTTATACACCATCACACATCACATTTAATTCACAAAAATGCACACTGATGTATGATCTATCCCGTGCCCACAAAGTCCTAGGTATTTCATATACCTAACACACACCACCAGAGCTCCCAAAATTGTAGTTTACCTTAGCTCTGATACCAAGCTGTGACGCCCCAATCCCGGGGTGTCCGTTGATACCGTCAATTCGCCGAAATCTACATGTCTCATGTCATGGGAACCCACATATATGTTCAAAAATGGCCACTTGGGCTTACCACCGTCATACTCATAAAATGTATATTTTATACAAAAAGAATTTATTTACAATTGTGTTTAATTACAATTTATACAAAAAATGGGTCCTTTTCCCAGAATTTTACAAAAAATACAAAAAAATACAAGATGAGGCCGATTTGGCCGTTTCTTTGCCTCTAAGGCCCCGGAAGCGTTCCATCCCCAAGCGTGTCTTCGATTTTAAAAAATAGTCCACGGCAGGTGAGGCAAAGCCCGGTGGTGGAATTTCCTACCCAGGTTACTCCCCACCTAAGTGCAATGCAATGGCACACATTCAACACATGCTAATATATCACTCATGCATGTATATTAACAAATTAAATCCATACATCATGTTATTAGGACATAATATATAACTTAGCTCACATGGGCTAAGGCACAACCGGCGGTTCGTCTTGGAGACAGCCCACAATTCCTATAAACATGTTATTTTCATTGTGATAACACAGCACCACACGATTCAAGCAAATCACACAAACAGTCCGTGGACTGTCCAAAACACTCTAGGGATTTCTTAACTCGGTCCAACTTTGGAGGCAGAAACCCACGACCATCGAGGCCTCAGAATCCACATCCATTACATGACCCTTAAAATTAAAAGTAAAGCAAGTAGGAGAAAAACCCCTACCTTTCCAGAGTTTGTAGAAACTCCCTAAGACCGGAGTCCACACGTTGTCCTCTTCGTGTAGAACAACTCTCCTTCTTATCGCGAAAGAATCCGACGGTCGGATCGGCTACAAACCTAGAGAGAAGGAGAGACTCTCTCACAGAAAATGAGATCCAAGACCTCTGGATCTTTCTTTCTTCTGCCAGTTTCCCTTTGCTTTTGTTTCTTTTCTCATTTTCTCTTTTCTTTTTCTCTTTCATTTTCTCCCCATTTTCTCATTTCTCTTTGCCTTTCTCTCCCTTTTGGAGGAATTGGCCAGTATGGGTGGCATGAAATTTCTCCTCCCTTCTTCCTCGAGCGAAATGAGTGGCTCACCTTTTTCCTCTTTTTATTTTTGTTCATAATTCATTCTTTATGACATCATTACCACATGGCTTAATGTGAGCCATGGGATCCTTTTTCCCACACATGGCTCATTGTGAGCCACTAATTTGATGCCCGAGTGTCACACACTTGTGGTGCCATGTGGCATCTCTTATCTTACCATGTGTCATCAGAGCGCACGCCTCGGCACGTGAAATCCCGACCACCTCGGAATCCAACGAAATTGGCCTGGTTGCTAAATTCAGCGAAGGCGATTTCTCAGCGGAGAAGTCCGTTTCGTCATCGAGATCTGGAGCAAATTCGGTTTTCTTAGAAATTACCATTTTATCCTTCCTTAGGAAATATGGATTTTCCGGGGTCTCACACATTTCATCTAATGCTGAGGTTGGTACACTTCTTCAAAAGCTCTTCAATATGAAGTATGATGGTATTGCAGGGGTTAGAGATTATGTCCTTAGGATGGTAGACCTAAAGACGAAGCTTCAAGCTCTTAATGTTTCCATTCGATGCTTGCATTGTGCATCAAGCCCTAAACACCCTTCCACCTAATTTTGGGATTATAAAGACAAATTACAATTCCCAAGATGAGACTTGGTCAGTGAATGACTTGATAGCAAGGGTGGTGGCAGAGGAAGAGAAACTTAAGAAGGAGAAAGGGCATCTGGCCTTATATGTTTCTAGTTCCCACAAAAGGAAAAATAAGAAATCGAATCGTGCTCATAAAGGTACTCATGACCTTTACCCGGTCAATCGGCGATATGGGTCAAAGACATCCTTCAAAAGGGATGGTGATCATTTGCTTCTTTGTAGAGAAGAAAGGTCGCATAAAGAAGGATTGTCTGAGTTTAAAGCTTGGTTGTCCAAACGTGAGCCTACAGGTAATGATTCTTTAGCACTTGTTTGTGAATCCAACTTCTCCCGAAGCACCATCAGTTCTTGGTGGCTCGGCAAGCGGTGCAACTAATCATGTTGGTTACCATACGAGGGGATTCATAAATGGGAGGGAAGCCCAGTCGGGGATGAATCAGGAAGCTCACTTTGTGGGGAAACAACGAGAAGGCGTGTTATGTTTATGGGAGATGTAATCTTGATTCTAGACTACGGTTTTGATTAATGTTGAAAAGACACTTTTATGTACCTTCATTTAGACGGAACTTAGTTTTCGTATCGTGTTTGGACATGTATGACTACTCTTTTGAAATCGAAAAGCGTGTTATTTCTTTGTTTCTTAATTCAAATAAGGTTGGAGTCTTTGTTATATGTCCAGCGGTTATGCAATTGTTTATCTCTCCCAATGACATATCGTCGGCTTATACGGGTGAAAAGGTTGTTTCTAAGAGACCATTACCTAAGGAGCAGTCTTATGCGTGTGGCATAAACGGCAGCCATATCTCACAGGATAGAGTAGAAGGGTGATAAAGACTAACATCCTGCTTTGCTCTTAAAAATGACTTAGAACGTACGTATGAAACTGTTAGCCAAGGTAAAATGACCAAGATAAGAAAGAAAGCTATGGTCCAGTTCTAACTTGTTGGAGGTCATTCACACCCGATGCTCATTATGGACCTTATACAACAACCTTGTGTATAAATTTTATTTCATCACATTTATTGATGACTATTCTCGATATGGTTGTACTTGATTAAAGAAAATTTGAGAGTCTCTTGACAAGTTCAAGATTTTCGGATGAAGTCGAAACTTGATTGGAAAGTCATAAAGGTTGTTAGATACGGCCAGAGGTGGAGAGTATTATGGCAAACATGGCGTCTTGGGGGCGGCTGGGGCCATTCGCCAAATACTTAGAGGATGCGGGATAGTGGCACGAGTTTACTATCACTGGAGTCTTGAGCAAATGAATTGTAGCGAAGGCGCAATCACTCTTATGAAATGGTAAGGAGTATGATTAGTAGGACAAATTTACCTAGTTTACGTGGGGTGGCTTTGAAAAGCGACTGTACGATTCGAATCGTGTGCCTGGTTGTTCGTGACTGTACGAGTTATGGGTGGCGTAAGCTGGCAAACTATCTTAAGGTTTGGGGATGTCTACTTGAGAAGTGAGGATTGTATAATCTGACATTAGTAAGTTGGACTCCAGAACCACTCGGTGTTACTTTGTATCTTACCCGGAACATTCGAAGGGATATCGGTTCTATAATCCTAATGGAGGCACAAGAATTGTGGAATCATAGACAACCAAGTTTTTGGAGTTTGATGTGGCCGAAGAAAGTAGCTGCTCACAGACTATTGAGGATAATAGTACGGTGGGTAATATGGTATCTTTATCTCCTCCCCATCACCACGAATAATTGTGGAAACTCCCACACCATATTGAACTGGTGAGGCTCGGGATCTGATATCGAGGGCGGCTCACGATGAAGTTCATCAAGGCTCTCGGGTGCGAGGATGTGACTATTGCTACTCCCATTAAGGAGATCGTAGGGAAGCGATCGGTATACCATGGCTATTTAGTCTATAGGAGAGCAAGACTTCACGATATCGGTTACGTAGTACGATCCGGCAACTTATCGCGGAAAGTTTGTTTCTTGTCCTCAATCGAACTATGGTTGGATGCGATGAGAGATGAAATTCAATCTATGAGCATAATGGAGTTTAGAACTTGTTGAATTACGAAGGTCATAGACCCGTTAGGTACGCGAATGGGTATATAAGACTAAAGGACCTAAAGGAAAGATTGAAGTTTAAAGCGGTGGTAGCCAAGGTTTCACTCGAGAGAGAGGGTAGACTATGAAGCAACCTTTTCTCCAGGTCTCTTCCTAAAGATTCTTTGAGGAGTGATCATGGCATTAGTTGCTCATTTCGATATGGAGTTACCGGACGGATGTTAGCGCTCTCAATGGTGACCTTAATGAAGAATCTATATGATGGCAGAAGGTTTGTGGCAAATGGTCGAATGCGCTTGTATGTGGGCGAAAAAAGTCTATTTATGGTCTCAGCAAACACAGACAATGAAGGCCTTAAAGTTTCATAGTGTTGTTTGCTTCATGGTTTTGGTTGAGAACAAAGTAGATCAATGTATATCTTGCAAGGTCGGTGGGAAATTCATTTTCCTTATACTCTATGTGGATGATATCACCTTTACCAGCGACAGTTTCTTGCATGAGACAAAAGCGGATGTTGTCAAGAACTTTGATATGAAGGACAGCGGTGAGGGCGTCTTTGTCACTGGGCATTGAGATTCATGGAATCGTTCTCGCGGACTATTGGGTTTATCTCGGAAGAGCATATGTTGATCGTATTTTAGAAAGATTCAGCATGCAGCAATGTAAGCCCAGTGCTCTTGTACGTAAGGTGATAAGTTGAGTCTGTCACAATGTCTCAATTGAATTTTGAAAGCTGAATGAAAAATGTACGCATGCTGGTACGCGGGGTGACCATGTATGCTCAGAAGTATGCACTAGGCGGATCTTACCTTTGCAAGCGGGACTTCTAGGGCGAGATATCATTCCAAATCGAGGATCGATCATTGGGTTCTTGCCAGAAGGTTATGAGGTACTTAAGGGAGACCAGACATATGTTGATTTACAAAACATGTTCGGGACTCTGACTAGTTTGGGTATTCGATTCAAACTTTCTTGTTTGTCGGGTGAAAGAAGTCAACAACGGGGTGACATCTTTAAATTTAGCAAGGAGTGCGTATCATGGAAACGTGAGAAACAGAAATCAATAGCATCCTCTACCATGCAAGCGGAGTTAGTAGCATGCTTTTCAGTCGCTACTTAGGCAATTTGGCTCCGAAACCTCATTAAGGAGTTGACCGTATTTGATTTTATGGATAGGCCCATACAGTTGTATTGTGACAATAACTCTGCAGTGTTGTTTGTTAACAACAACAGAGGTCTCAAGGGGTCTAAGCATATGGAGGTCAAGTACTGCACGACTATAAGGAAAAAGTTCGGACCGGTGACATTGCGTGGAGCACATTTCAACGAGATGATATGATTGAATCCCAGCTAACTAAAGGCGCCCGTACTTTGTATATTTGATCGACATGTCGTTAACATGGGCTTAGGAGTATCATGGGATCTTTTGTCAATTAGTGGGAATTGTTTGGTTTATATTTGCTCTTATGAAGTTTGTATCTGATTTCATTACTTTTTTGTAATATTTGAATATGTATCGACTCTTTTCATTGATGAGGTATTTGTGAATGGCAGATTTATCAAGTTGAGAGTACATATAATTGTTGAAAATCTCGAGCCATTGTGTAAACCTTGATGCAGGTATGGGGCATTCTTGGTATTAGCCTTAACAATATGTCTTGTTACACACAAAGAATCTGGGTTAACTATCAAGGTAAGACATATCGGAGTTCATTGGAACCATGATGGATATTCTCTGGCGGACACACTCAGTTTTAGACACTAAGGAGAGAGAATTTAGACTAACAAAATGGATAAATACATGAAGTATCATCATTACAGGTATTTGTCTATTTAACACACTACCATATTGAATCCATATCGTTAAAGTTGAAAGCTCTCGTGACTATGGAAGTTCTTCCGTGAGTTCATGCAAGCATCGCCATGATTCGTTGTTCGAGACTTTATGGGATGGATTAATTTATTAAGAATAATCTTTAGACCAATATGAGGGTAAGATTATTAGTTCTGTTTAGACTAATATCGCCAAGTGGGAGAATGTAAGAATTTCCTAATGGGTTTATTAATTGAAATTAACCTAATTAATTTGTCTAATAAAGGTAAGATATATATTCCTTAATCGCCTAATATGGGGCTATTAATGTGCTCGATCACGTCTTGACCCGTAATGAGGGCCCGGGTCGAAAAACTCTATATAATAGTGCTTCCGGTCCCTCCCAACCAAAAAAAAAAAAATTCACATTTTGACTCACAATTTTAGAGAAAACATTCCTCCCCGTGGAGTGGCAATCTCATTAGGCCAAAGGTTTTAACGAAGGATGAGAAGAACTCGAACCAGGTTCGCGACTGTCTCTAATTCCGCATCAAGCATAATGGATTCCAAACCAGGTACGCGAATCGGTAATTCTCCCGGATATTATGTTTTGTTTTCTAACTATGGTGATCCAGGACATGCCATTTTCATGGCCTTCATTCATCCTCAAGTACCGTCAGAAGTTCCCCGATGTTCATAGCAAAGTCTTGAGTTGCAACACCTAAAAAGAAAGGCTTTTCTCCTTTTCAATCCATTTTGCATTGTTGCTTTTCTGAAAATGTTTTTGCTTTAAAAAAGGTTTTTAGGCCACAAATCAAGTTTATCTAAAAAGGGACAAGGTGCATAAATGCCTTGACTATAGTTGTATGTCTAATTTAGGTCGTGAGTTTTTAAATTACGTGCCCCAACGCTTTTAGTGTTGTAATTGCCATACTTGCTGCCATGGACTTGTACAGATGGACAAACGGGCGTTAAAACACTGTTAAGACGGAAATACTCAGATATTTCGCTTTACTATTTGCAAGTCCATATTAAAGAAGGGCATTGACAGCTACGACATTAAAGTCGAGGGCACCTGACCAAAAACTCAAGGGGCTAAATTGACATAGGTTATAAGTTAGGCACCTTTTATCCTTCTTTAAAGGAACACATCAATTTTTTAAAAGCATTCTTTTAAGGCTATATTTGGTTTGGGGAAATTTTGAGGAAAATATAGAAGAAAGAAAAATAAAAGGAAAAGCAAGTGGAAAGAAAAATCAAGAAAAAATGAAAATAAAGTTAAATCTGTAACATGTTATTTTTATTTATTGCTTCCATTTTTATTTATTTTAAATTATTAATATAAAGATGTCAATTTAAGAATATGTAAGTTTTAAGTAATTTTATTTATATTATTTGATTTTCAATATTTTTTTATTCTTTATTACTTTTCAAGAAACAAACACAATCTAATTTTTTTCAAAACTCATGAAAAAATGCTTTTGCGATGGAAGTTTTCTTGAAAACATTATCCAAGATGTCCTTACAAACTAATATTATTTTTGATAAAACAAATGTTTTCTATACTAGCAAACTACCTATATTTTGTCATTTAACAATAATATTTTTAAGTGTTTGTTTATCTTTTCCTTTATTCTGCATGGCCTTGACTGCTGGGTAGCGCTCGCAGAATATATAGATTATTTAAAATTTAGACATGATTTTTTAATGGCCCCATCTTTATCCATGCAACTATTGTATCGAGCTGTTCATAAATAGACCAAATTATATTTAAGATTGGATTTCTTTTATTCAATAGAGCAAATGGAGATCGCAAAGACAAAGGCCCTATGGTTTCAAGTGATGACATTCAAAAGATGAAATACACTTCGTACGTGGCAAATGAAACAATGAGTTTAATCCCACCGGTTCATGAACTTTCAGAGAAGCCATACATCATCGACTTCATACTTTATGTGCTTTACAATTCCAAAGGGATGGAAGGTATGTCCCAAGGTTATGTTTGGTTGTTGGGAATTATTTTAGAAAAGGAAAATAAATATTGTGAAAAACATTTCCATAGTTTACATGACATAATGAATATCAAAGAAAACTTTTAAAATAATATTAAAGAAAATATTGTAACATTTTTCTAACAATTAATGAGGATAATAAGAGAGAATGGAAAGGAAAAAGATTCTTTACTAATTATATCTATCTAATATTTTGACTCTATCTATATGTATATTTTTTTTTTATATTTTATGTTCTAATAAATAAGAAATAAAAAGAAAAATTTATTAAAGTGGTCAAAAGGGGAAAATATATAATAAGTCTTTATTCTTTTCTAAATTTTTCATGGATAGCCAAAAAAAAAGGAAAATTTCATATTTCTTTCCTTGCCTTTAATTTTCTTCCATTTTCTTTTCAATTTTCATTCTCTAATATTTTCTAGCAACCAAACATACCCAAAATGTTTTGAAAATTAAATTGCATGCTATATAGTCACCGAACTTAATGAAAATTTTTCTTGCCAATGCATTGGAATGTAAATACAACTCACAGAGATCCCAAGTATTTTCCCCTAATCCCGATAAATTCGATCCCTCATGTTTGAAGGAGTGGGCTCAACCATTCACTTTTGTGCTCTTTAGGGAGGGCTCTGATGTGTCCTGGAAGGAATATGCTCAGCTCAAGTACTTGCATTCATACATAATGTGGTGACAAGATTCAAATGGGAGAAATTATATCCCAGTGAAAAGGTCGCTACAATCCATCACCAATTCCTTCCCAAGGGCTTCCCAATTCACTCCCTCCGCCTCTGAAAACGAATTTATTTAGGTAGTGTGTTGGTTCCAAGCAAAGTACTAAGAAAAAAAATATTAAGAAAATTAATTTTCTTATATTTGATCGTTTAATGAAAAACCTTAAAGAAAACCAAATATAAATAAATTAATGTTAAGTATGCTTCCAAAGTCCCACATCAGATAGAAATGGGAAGAGTTATAATATATAAGCATGGACAATATCAAATTCATACGAGACCTTGAGAAAAAAACTTAAAAACAAAACCATGAGTCAGGGCTTAGTTCAAAGTGTGGACAATATCATACAAATGTGGATATGGAATGGTCTATGAGGTTTCTAATAAGTGGTATAAGAGTGTGGTTTAGCTAAGCTTAACCGTAGAAGACAAGTGGCAAGTGTGGTTGCATGCCCAAATAAATTACTTGAAACTTATATATTTGAATTATTTAATCTTTACATTGATGAGTAAAATAAATGAAATTGGTTTGAAGTAGCAAAAATTGGATTTGAATTTCATTTTCATTTTCCTTCATTTTTTATTTTCTTCCTATTTTCTTTTCCTTTTTTTGAAACAAACATGGGCTTTCTAAGATGCTAATTTTTATTTTTTCAAGACGTAGACTTAAGAATCTATAAATAAAACAAATAAATATTTTATAAATGGAGGCTTTTATGCTTCCACATAAATGAAGCTTTTACTGAGAATATTCAACTTCCCTACCAAATCAAGTATGCTTATGACTTTTATATATGATTACCACCTTTTGTCTTGCATTCATTTTCATCAAAAGAAACATGCATGATGGAAGAATAAAATAAATCCCAACAAGTTGTCATCAGGGCCGGCCCTTACTTTATAGGGGCCTAGGCTAATTTTTTTTTGGGCCCTATTATATATATATATATATATATAAGTTAAAAAATAAAATTTTATTGAACAAATATATTTTAACATTACATAAAAATTTAATGTAAGTTTATTCTACAAGCATTTTTAGATAAAAAATCAATAATTAAACTATTAAAATCAATTTGTTCTAGCATATGTTTTTCAATAGACAGTATAACCAATCCATTCAATCTTTCTTGTGACATTGTTGATCGAAGGTATGATTTGATTAACTTCAACTTTGAGAAACTTCTTTCTGCAGAGGCAACTGTAACTGGTATAGTCAATAGTATTCTGTAAGCAATCCATACATTTGGAAAACAGGAATCCATCATTTTCAAATAGTCTAACACTTCAATTGCTCTTTTGGTCTCCTTTGATAAGCACTTTCTCACAATCTTTAGCTCATAAAATAACTCATCCCTATCAATATCGAGTCCATGTTATGTCTCAAAATTTTTTCTGCCTATCACACAAAGACTTCAAACAATCATCATCTGCAATATGTAACTCGTAAATAAATAAAATCCAAAATATCTTCATATTTTTAAAATTGTTCAAACTACTATTGAGTGAAGAAATACTGACCAACTATATATAATAAATAATCAACTCTATAAGATTCTTCAACTGAATGTGTAATCTCTTCACTAGCATTTTCATCAAACTGCTTCTTTATGTAAATAATACGCTTTTCACAAAATGTAGGTTCAATTTTCATCTGAGCAGCAATTTCTTTAGCAATAATCTTATCAAATTCAAATCCATTTATAGAACTCAAAGAAAGAAATAAGTGCTTTCAAATGACTAATAGCAGCATCAATAACTATGTCTTTACTTTGCAACATTTTGCTCACTCTATTAATGGCATATAAAATATTGTACCAAATAACCATGCTAAATAAGAATTCAAAATCCATGATATCCGATAATAAACTTTAGCATCCCCAATGTCTTAAGATCATCACTGTTTCCACCAAGTGAGTAAAGCAGCCAATTTCAGAGCTTGAAATCTTATTGCCTTAACACATTCAACTTGACTTTCCTAACGTGTCTGGTGGATAGCTAGCTTAAGGGTCAAACTTTTACATTATCTTGCAAAATCTTTCTTCGCTTTGTAGAAGATGAAAACAATATATATATGCATTGCATAATCTCCAAAAATTTAGCCTTAGACAAGAATTTTCCATATCACAAAGTGCAAGATTAAGACTATGACAACCACATGGTGTGTAGAAAGCTCTTGGATTTACTTCAATACTTTTTTTGTACACCTTATGCTTTCCTTCATATTCGAATCAAGTATCATAACCTTGACCTCTTAAATCACCAAGATCAAGTTCAAGTGTTCTTAAAGCATTTATTAATCATCAAATAATCCTTGTCCTCGTGTATCCTCCACTTTCGTAAATCCCAAAAGAACTCTTCTACCTTAACCGGACTTGAGACACATCCACACATCGTATTGTGAGAGACATTTGTTCTTCATGACTTACATTCGGTGTACAATCAAGTATAACTGAAAAATATTTTGCTTCTCTAACTTTTTTAATATTCTCGCCTTATTTCACCGCCAGCATAAGTATAAATTCATTTTGAATTTTGTGACTAAGATAATATGATAATGAATTTCCTTTTCCTCGAATCCGGAGGTGTTTTTCATTATTGATCAAACTCAAGAATCATTTCAATTATACCAAGAATTTCATTATTTTCTTCTTGGGTAAATTTTCTCAGATTCTGAAATGCCAAATTATTCTTGCAAAGAAGGCACAATAAACTATTCTCACAAAACCCTTGTCTCCAATGTTCCTATCTTGTTGATTTGATCTTGTAATGCTTTATCAATTGTCAAATTATTTTGTAACCTCCCTTTCTAGTTCAATCCATCTTCTCATGTTCCGTATGTGCTCATTAATAGTTTCATGACTTTTGAGCCTATAACCTATATTTTTCCAATCATTAGTTCCTTCATTAGCACTGGAAAGTATTTTCCTCTTGCTTAAATAACTTACAACAAAAGCAAAATACTTTATCCAATGAAATTGAGTAAACCAACCATTTTCTGATAGTCTTCTCACCATTTGATAAATAATGAGTGTAATGTGTAGAAGAGAAATGCCTATTTTATGAGTATTTAGGAAAATTATCCACTTTTACTTTAGAAGGACCTCTTTTCACCAACATGTCTATTAAATTTTGATCAATAATTTTCCAATTTCCTGGATCTGTAATGTCTAAAGGCAAAGGAACAACATGTGTATCTAACTCATGCTGCTCATTCCTATTTTCCACATTCTTCAAAATTTCTTGTTCACAATCATCCAAATCTTCTTTTTACTAAATTCTCCTCCTTCATTAATATCTTTTCATCTTGAACCTTCTCATATATTTCCTTGTCAACATTACTTGTATTACTTCAAGAAATTTGTCCATAGCTCCCACTTGGAGACGTAAAAACCTCATTTTTTTCTTTTCTTCTTTCTTTTCATATCCGCATAAATACTTCTAGTAGACATAATAACTCAATTCAATATCAATTCAAGATCAAACTTTAAATTTATACAATAATGATAGAACCTGATGAGAGAATCTTGATAAATTTGATCAAACTAACATGTCTTTCTTCTCATTGAACTCCGCATAATAAAAATTTAACAAATTATTTTATAAAAATATAAAATAATCAAATAAAAATATCGTTAAAAAATAAATAATAAATTATTTCATACTCATGATCGACATCAAGATTTTTGTCTGCTTGTTTTTTTATCAAGAAAAAAGGAGGAACTCTAATTTTTCGTAAAGAGAAACCCTAATATTTTTGAACGAAGAGAAACTCATATGTTGAAAGAGTGTTTTAACTTTTTTTTAACAAAAAAAAAAAGAAGCCATCGCATAGAGTAATCGGCAATTTGAAGGAGTTTGCAAAAGACATATCATTTAATGAAGTGGGGCCCATGTGAGACTTCCTATTGTATTTAAAGTGAGTTTTTTGAGAGCTATTGCATTTAACGTGAGTTTTTTGAGAGTCAGCACAACCAAATTTTTTGTATTATATTTAATTAATTATAACTATAAATATATATAATATTTTATTATTTCAAAAGGAGCCCACTATAAAGTGGGGTCTAGGCAAAGAAATTTCACCCGCTCTATAGGCAGGCCGGGCGCTGGTTGTCATCTTCATACCAATTCATTGTTACTTCACATCCCATTCTATACTCTAGTATTCAATCGGAGCCTTAAGGAAAAGGAAGAGAAACTAATTATGCCATGAAATCGAGAGTAAGGCCTTTGAGGGATTTTAACCCACGAACTAAATTGAAGACTCCTGCGTTTCGCAGAGGATGGTCGTGATTCTCGAAAGCATAGCAATGATAATAAGATAATCCCCTACCTTCTCGTCTCGCTAGAACAAGTAAAGTAAGAGAAACAAATATTAATTCATGCTTATAAGATAATTATGTATAGAGAAAATGATTTGAGAACTTGTTATATGTTTATTCAAACTATTATAGGTATGAATATAATAGTTCTTGCCTACCAATTCAAAACGAGCTCTTAAATAAAATTTTAATTAATTCAAACAAAAATTGGTCTTAAATGAAGCTCTAAATAAAAATTAGTTCAATTCAAAAACAAAATTTTGATCCATAAAATAGTTGTGGTTTTATAGTCCTTTAAATTTAGTAATCCATTCCTGCAGATAAGGAGTAATGATGTCAAATTTCATAAAATCAAAATCTTGGGATAGTTCAATACAAATAATTGAAATAAAGTAAGAAAAGGAAAAAAAATCCTTTTGAATGACTTTACTGTATCAAAATTTATTTTGAACTGAACATTAATCTTTTAAGCATCTGAACATTTTAAAGTGTATATTTTTTTTTTATTAATTCTAATAAAAATTTTACCCTTCAATAAAACCCAAAGATGTAGAAGGCTTACCTTACCTTAGGTAATACAGTTGGAAACTAGAGATGTCTTCTTAAAGACAGTTTCTATAAAGGTTAGGGTTTAATATGTTTAAAGTTGAAGTTTCTGCTTGATTACATGATCAGTTTTTTTTTTCCAGTGTTTCAGATTAGGATTTTTTTTTTTATATTAGGTTTAAGTATGTTTATGGTTGTATTCGTGATCAACTGAATTTATGGAATGACTAAGTTTTTGTTCAAATTCTGAAGACCAGTTTTGTACTGATGGGTGCCTGAAAATTAATTTTGGTTGTACTTTCCTGCGGATGCAGCTGTTGATCTGTTGGAGACTATAGGTGTGGGATCCAGAAAGAAGAAGAATTAATTAATTTTGTAAATTAATTTGACTTGGCCTATCATTCCTATTATAGATCTGTTGGGTATTTTAAAGTTTATTTTTTAAAATCTAAAATAAACATCCGCTATTTCTCATAATCTTTAATCCTTTAAATAAAATAATATTTGAATCATTTACTTAATCAAATTTTATAATCATGTTAAAGGAATTTAATTCCCTTTCAAATTGCCTCTAACCGAGTCATATGGAGACTTAATGTTTTTCCTTAATTAATTTTTTTATTTATAATCCATATTATTTCGACAGGAATTAATTTTTTTTTCTTTATATCCATGTTATTTCCGACAAGATTCATTTTACAATAATAAATTTGAATTCTTGACTTTACCTTGAGCTCCCTCCTCCTTCCTCCTCCTAAACATACTCGAGCCTCTTCTCTCGCTTCAAGTACTCAAGCACCTCTCTCAAGTGCTTCAAACACTCCGCCTCTCAAGTGCTCCTAAGCTCCTCTCTCTAATTTTTCAATTGCTTTCATACTGGGCACATTTCATGGAGGAATACTGGTATATGAGGTCGTGTCCAGATCTTATTAAGTGAGTTATCTTACTAAGGAGTGCACCCGAGGTGAGATTTGGCTATTGAATCCTAGAGATAAAGGGTTGATTCCCATCGCACCAAGGCTGTAATCGCATCTAGAAAGGTCTTTCAACAAGGCGATAAGAGCTTAAGCAAGTGGGGTATAGTGGAACGTTATGATCCCTTCACTTACTTGAGACTTTCCTAGTGTACTTAACACAAGTTTTACTACTATCTTGGTTTCACCCAAAAGAGCAAGTTCAACCAACATGATCAGCTCACTAAGTTTAATTATAGGCTTTCAAATAGGTTGTTGAGCTCACTATGTTTGTTTCTCAATTCTAAAATTTGTTTCGCAGTAATTGGTGTACTAGGTCTTATAGGCTTCTTACGTCACCACTTAGCTTTGGCATTATTCCTAGTGGAGTCCCAAGATTTTTGTTCTTTTATAGAGAAATGTTTGTTCCTCATTTATAATTTCAACAATTTATTAATTTTTTTTGTTAATAATGTTCCTGTTTGAAGTAAATATTAACCCTTATATTGGTGGATGATGAAAATATTCTAAAAATCAATATTAAAACTAATATCTATAATGGCAAAATAATCTCTTTCTGAAGGACACTTACTAAGCTCTCCACTCATCAACCTTACTCTTTAAGAGATATAATCTTGGTTGATTCACTCAAACCCGTGGAAGCTTACTAGCACAATCCGACAGGATGGAAATGGGACCTTCTCGATGGACTTCTCCTCCCTCAAACCTTATTAAAGTTGGGATTTATAAGAGTGCGACCTGATTATGATGGGGTAGGATTTTATTTGCCGGGTTCCATCCCCATGATGGTAATTTCACTGTAAAATCATCTTATAACTTCGAGTCTCCCTCCGAATATACACTGATGGTTCTTGGAAGATTATTTGAACTTAAAATCCTCAGAGGATTCGTGACCTTCATGTGGCTAATTCATCATGGCAAGGTGCCGATTAGCATGGAAAGAGTAAAAAGGAAAATATCTAACAACCCTTATTTGTCATCATTACATAGAGATAGAAGATCTCGACCATTTATTTAGAGGATGTCTCCGTTGGAAACCTATGGATATTCTAACGGGTAACGTGACAATAATGGAGCCCGTGAATATGCCATTTAAGTAGATTCACAACAATCTCCATAATAACTAA
Organism: Tetrastigma voinierianum; assembly: GCA_016808115.1. Classification (NCBI taxonomy): domain Eukaryota; kingdom Viridiplantae; phylum Streptophyta; class Magnoliopsida; order Vitales; family Vitaceae; genus Tetrastigma; species Tetrastigma voinierianum. The sequence continues at coordinate 248,984 of JAEQBH010006543.1, read as the reverse complement.
AAATGGAAGGAAGATGATTAAAGGAAAGGTTTCCTACCTACCTTTTATGTATATAGGAAGTAGGCTAAATGATGAAGTCTCTTTAATAACTGCATCATTGATTTCAATTGGAAGAAAGCAAAGAGGTAAACTCCTACAACCATGAATTCAAGAATAGCTTTGCTTCTCAAGCAATCACCGTCAAAGGTAGACACCCGACTAGGTCGGCTTATGCTCGGGTGAGTAAACCCCTCTCGATGGAGAAAACTCACTACGATGGCGCTTCTATTGGGAAACCAAGGCGTAGGTTCGGGAGGCCTACTGTGGAAATGAAAAGGAGAATGGGAAGATGGCTTCATCCTGATCGATGTAATAACATAGAGGAAGCTGAAACTGGGCTCTCCTATGGTTTAAAAATGGCATGGGAAAATGGATTAAGAAACTTATGGTTGAAGTAGACTCCGTAGTTGTCTTTAACTAGATTAAAGGGTTGGAGGAAACGGAAAACTCCGATGCCAATGTGATCCAAGAATGTAAGGAATGGCTTCAAAGAGGCTGATGGTTAACGCCGCGTGTCCTATGGGAGGGTAACTTGTGGCAAACAAGTTAGCAAAGCTCGCTTCTAAAGTCTCAGTAGGAATATCATAAGATGGCTCCAACTCCGAGGAGGCTGTTTGATAAATTTTCAAGATTTGATGGGCCGCCAGAATGTTTCCAGAGAATGGCTCAATTGTAGCCGTTGTGTTTGTTCGTAGCTCCTCCAATTGATAAAAAAATAAAAATAAAATGTTAACCTTTATAATTACTCTAGATATACTTGTTTTAAAAAATGTTATTTCGAGTAATATATAGTCTCTTACATACCCACTTCGCACAAACCCACTGTGCCATATATATGGGATGTGGAAGGTATTTCGTCTCGATTTGAATTCTTGAACCCTCCTCACTAGAGTTTAGGACAGAATGCAATAGGTATTAGGTGTCAGGTTTAGAAATGACACTATCTTCGTCCCGTTGCTTCACAAGAATATGTCACTGGGTCTGCTTGATGAAGATTTGTGTTTAAACATGAAGTTCTTGGAGAGAGCCTGGACTATGTCTCGACCGAGTAAGGACTCGACCGGGCCCCGACTCTTGGAGCCCAAGGTAAATTAGCGAAGAAATTGAAGAGGCCTAGACTTCTCGATCCTATGGATAATGTCAAAGGTTAGGAAAATCCACCTACATATAATCTCGATGAAGCTTGGAATCACAAGTAGGACTCCACTCTAAAGAGGATTGTTTGGTGCCTAAGTATACTAATTCCTATTGTGACAACCTAAAGATAATTTCCGTAAAGGGATAATACTGAAATTCATAATTAGATACTGCAACACTTTTTCACATGCCAAAGTCAATGGATTGTGCAAATACAAAGAGCTCATCAATCTAATTATGGCACGGATTGATGCAACACGAATCATCATGGGTGAAGGGTTCAACTTGGAATAGGACTCAGCCCCTAGACCAAGTTCGAACAAGAGTTAGAACGAGCATAGAACTCTACTTAAGAGAGGACTCCTTTGGTCTCTTGCCTTTTGGGAAGAAGCATCAAGATAAACTAGTATTTATCAGCATCTTATAGATAATGGAAATCTATCCAATCTAATAATTCAAACTATCAAACTAGATTTGGAACATATTGGGTTTAGAATTGTCAATATCTTTCTCCTGTATTCTACAAGAAGATGGTTGCTTAGAAGATGAAATTTGAGGAAGATTTGATGGGTTAAACATCTTATCCCTGGAAGAACCAGAAGCAAGTCTGAACTAAGGTCATCCCATAGTGCACGGACGTGCCAGACTTGGAAGTCCGAACTAGAGTTGGAACTGACGTGGGACACAAGTCAGTTCTGAATCCGTGGAGGCTAACGTACATCGGGAGCAAGTAACCTATGGGCTCGGATCTTTGGTAGCAAGTAGATACGATCAAATCAAAAATCATTTAGGCAAGTGAATAAAGATCAAATCAAGAAGTTCGACCTTCTGCTATAAACAAGAATTGGAAACAATTCAGATTTTATTTTGAAGAGGATACTTAGCAAAGAAGTTTCTAATTTCCGCTTGATAGCTTAAAGGAAAAAGTTGATACTCCGCTGTAGGTTTGGAGTCATATTAGGATTATGATCCAACCTTATCTAGTCTTCCATAATCGAATATATAAGGCTATATATTTGGGTTTTCGGAAGATGTTCAACATGGATTCTACAACTGATCTTTGAGGTACTGAACGTTAAAAGCCTTTCACTTGGTGTGAAAGATCACTTCTTTATGATTCATAATCTCATCTTATTCTAATGTAATGTGGGCATGGGTGTATGACATTACTGAGAGGAATGAAGGGAGTTCATTCTAACCCACTATGAATCGATTAGGTTGAAGAAGGCCATGGGCAAAGAGAGAGGGTGTCTCGCATCATGTATGACTAATTGCTTTGAATCATATTAGAGGGAATTCGGGCATTGGGTGTAAAAAGGAGAATGAAGGGATTTCATTCTGAATTCCACTATGAGTGATTAGGTTTCAAGAAGGACCGTGGGTAGAGAGGGAGTCTCGTATAACAAAAGACTAATTGTAAACCTTGAATTAGATCAGTGAAAATCCTTGCATTTGGGCAAGGCCCCATGGACACAGACAGTTGCCGAATCATGTAAAATTTTGTGTGTGTTTTTATTTTGCTACATATATTTTTTCTTTGAGTTGTACACAGACCATCACTCAGAGAGTTCAGACTTATTGCACATCCGAATCCGAATCTGAATACACTAGGGACCATGTCTAAGAACACTCACTTATATATGAGGATGGTGTCTTGATGGAGGCCCCGGTGACGCCTAAATCTAAGTGTCCGCTGACAACCGCCAACCTCCGCAATTTCGCCGATTTCTATGACCCGATACCAAACTGTTGTGTCCCATTTATCTGATCCATATTTTCAAAACGGGGGGTATCTCCTTTGTTTGGGAGCTCACCAACATACAACCCGTATAACAAAGATAATCACCCCCATCCAAGGTCTCACTAAGTAGTATTGACCCCACAAGGTTCATCTCGCTCATATCCCCAATATACATCCCTTACTCGAGATCCATTCATTCACATTTAAATCTAAAATATGAAAAAAACGCTTTAATTACATCTGTATGAACTGATCATGGCCTTCTTACCATAATTACATACCCGACTATTTATACAATAGTCCTAAAAGAATTTAGTTACAATTCTTTTATACAAAATAATTTTTTTACAAAAATGTTACTCAAAGGTAATATCAAGGTCACCCATCAGCCTTCTTCATAATCATGGCCTCATCGAAGCAACGTCTCCCTGTACACCCTTTACTTAGGCAACTTACAACTGGGTGAGCAAATATGCTTATCTAAAAATTCTCACAAGGCCTACTCCCACCTAAATGCATATGGAAATGACGCATTAAACATCAAATCATGTTCCATATATATAATGTAATCCTATATGGAATGGGTTCAGAATATGTGCATGAGATGAGACTCCTCATGCCCACAACTCGAGTCCCAACTAACTCCCTCACACCTACAATGCCAAGTGTGAAAACCGAAGTCATTGCAGTTCACCCAATGACTTAAAACAATTGACAACCTTCTAATATTCACTTGAATTTTCTATCAAATCCTGTGTTTATTCAAGCCATGCACTTTGTGGTTCACCGCAGTTTCGTAACATACCCATATTTCATGAAACTTTCATCCTCGATCCATATGTCTAACCAAGAATAAAATTTAGGTCCTTCACCTGGGAATCTAATTCTATTCGCTTTCACCCAAACACATGTGATTTATTATTATTATTGTTTTACACAACCGTGAGTCTCGATTTTGGACGTTGTCCCATTTTCGAGCTCACCACACATTCACAAAGAATGGTGAATAACAGTATCATGCACCCACACCCGACTCGACGCGATGTGACCGTGCATATGAAATGCAATCATGCCATTTCATGCGATGTCATGCTACATGCTCACACAAGGAGGCTGACAGTAACATTTATAAATTTTGGATAATTATATTTCCTACTATACTTCCATTTATCAAAATTTATGTTACTATGTCATATGAGATATGAATATGATTTTTTACACAACAACATGTTATTTATTTTTCCAACAATAAACACAAATGACCCAAATCTCGTACTCCATATGTAGGCACCTCTGCCTTCACGCCATGAACAATTCTGTTCCATCATCAACAAATTTCAACGATAATTTAAAAACTCAACAAAACCGAAGACATCATCCCAAGATTAAACCAAATCCTGAACTCACCAGACTCGCCTTAACTAGTTCAAAAATTTTTTCAATATCTGGGCCCAAAATTCGAGATTAAATCACACCTACTATCATGGCCCTTAAAAACAACCTATGCCATTACATAGCTTTTAGGCTAAAAATATTCCTAGGAAAATTTCACTGTGAGTTTGACGAACTCAAGATTTTGGTACCCACACGTAGACCAACTTTACCTTTTGCTCCGACGAAAACTGATGAGCCGATTTCTGTAAATCTTAGAGAGAAGTAAAAACCTTTTTTTTTCCTTTTTCTCTCTCTCTCTCTCTCTCCTCTCACTCTCACACGCCCATTCGCCTCCCTTTCCTTTGACTTTCCTTTTTTTTTTTCTTTTATCCATTTCTTTTTTTTTCTATTTTTTTTTGAAAAAAAATTGGATACATGGCTCACATTACGCCATGTGTCCATCTCTCATTCGGGTATGTTTCTACCCTGAAACAATTTATTTCTTTTCAATTCAATTTATTTTAAATAAACTTAGTTCAAGTCATTTCCTGACTTCCGATATTTTCAAAAATCTGCCCCGAGTCACTGCACTCTATCACTCCGTAAAATCGTAAAATATTCCGACCGCCCTGCACTGACGAAACTGGGTCATCGGATTTCACGACGAACGCAACGACGCAGCCCATTTCTCACATTCGAGATCTAGAGAATTTATAGGTTTCCTAGACCATTATGGTAATTATTGTTACGGTTATTATTATTATTATTATTTTGCCTTTTTTCCTAAAAAATACTAATTTTCCTAGGTTTTACAGTGCCTCATCCCAAACCTGTCCCATTGTCATCCCTAATATGGTCCAAAGTTTTGTATAGGCGATCTGTAAAAGTGTAGTGGGTGTCTTCACCTCTAAAACTCAATAACACTTCAAAGGTATATTTATGGATTAAGGTAGAAGAAGAAGAGACTTTTGGTCAGAGGAAGCTATTGTTGGACAATTTCTATAAGAAAGCTTAAAGAGAGTTGAGGAATGGGGATTAACTTGTAGGTCCCAATGCATAAGCATGAGAATTTCAATTCTCATCTAGGCATTCTATAATTTCTACACCACTGTACGCAAATTCCACGGGTATATCTAAATATTTGGAATTGGCAGAATTAAACTCGGATTTTAATTTCTTTGAAAGATTCAAATAAAAATATAGTTGTTTTGTCGAGGCAAATAATTTTTAAGGACAAAATAATATTTATTATTTATTTACATAACAAAATTCTTATTTTAAAAATACAAATATTTGTTCTTATGATATGTAACAAGAGTCATTTATTCACATGACCAAAAGAGTATCGATGTGGGAGGTGGGTGGGTCTTGGGTGGGCTGACTCCACCCACCACAAAATTCAAAGGCAACTAGGCCTCAAAGATTTTTCCGGTATTCATAAAAGGGAGAATTACATCAAAGCCCGTTTTGAAAATAAATGTAAAGGAGGTATAAAGAATTTGTTTTCCATGATTCAGGTTATGACAAAAAAAATAAAATAAAATAAAATTTGTAAATCAAGTATAAAAGTAATAATTGCAACAAAAATCTCCAAAATACCCTCATGGCACATGTTCTTCCCCTCTCTACCCCACCTTTCTCTCTCTCATTCTGCCTCTCTCATGTCCCATCTCTCTCTACTTTTTCATTAAAAGTAATTAACTACTTTTCATTTAAATATAGAAGCTTTTTTAACTCACGACTATAGTCAGCTCTCAATATCCCAAAAAATGTATCCAAACTCGACATAGTTGATGTGGTCCATCATGACATATTAAAGTTAATTAAAAAAATTTTATTTTGAAAAATATAACTTAAAACTTGAACTCTCTAATGCTATATTTAAAGCCCGAGCAACAAAATCTTTTTAAGTGTATAAAGTTTAATTTAAATAGCAGTTCTAGTAGAGATGGTAAATGGGTCAGCCTAACCCATTTTGGGCTATGGGCCAAAACAGCAAGCTTAATCTAGCTCATTTCTATTCTAGCTAGTTTTTTACAAGCCTACGCACGTTGGTGGCCAAAATGGGACAAAACAGCCAAAACCTTAAAAATGTTAAAAAATTAAATTTTACAAATTTATCATTCTTCAAATAAAAAAAAATATAATAATAAATAAATAATGCTAGAACATCATATAACCAAAACAACTTATTAGCTAAATAGTACCAAAACAATGAAGTAACAACTTAATAAATATATTTGAAACAACTCTAAAGTATCAAATGAAATCTCATATGCCTCTAATCTTCATCCTCATCCTCATTATATCCAATAATAACATGTGATTCCAAATTAGAAAGATGTATATCTTCGATGGTGGTTGAGTTATCATCATCTATTAATTAATTTATAATGTTAACAACATAAATTTCATTTATGTTTGAATAAAAATATTTTTTCCAAAATGTATCTCAATCCTATAATAATGAAAATCATATTTGTTTGAAAATCTATCTTGCTAAATGTATATAATCTCATATTAGAAATAAATTAGTATATAATTTTGTTAATTATTATAAAATAATATTATTTTATTAACATTAGTTTAAGTAATAAATTATTTTAAATATAATAATAATTTAATTATTAAACTTAATTTAATTTATAAACTAGTACAACTTCATTTTTATAAAATGAAAACATATATATTTGAATAAAATTAAAGGATAAATAAAAATTAAATTGTAAATATTTAAAATATGATTATCGAGATAAATAAAAAATATATATAATATTAAAATGCAATTTTTTAATTTAAATTTTTATTACAAGATTTTTAAATATTAAATTATCATATAAATTATATATTAAAAGATACACAGAAATTGAAAATAAAATAGTTAGCAAAGTTTAATATATTAATCATATATTATAATAATTTGTTATTTTTAAACCCTTATGCTACAAAAGAAATAGCAAAATATCAAATTTTACAGATGAATCCCTAAAAATCTCAATTACTTAGCTAGTTACTTAAAAAAAACTAAATAAAAATCTGGGTCAACTGTGCTTAATCACTAATCGGGCTAACCCGCGTTAAACTCCACATGGGCCATGGGCCAAAATAGTCAGCCAATTGGCCTGCTTTATTCGACCTAAATTTTACAACCCAATCCTCCAAAAATTGTGTTGTGTTGGCTAGCCCATCGGGCTCAACCCATACATACCAACTCTAAAGTTTCAGCGTTGAATGTCCATATATAAAAAGTAAGTTTCCAATCATTTTCTTGCTCACAATGGTAAAAAAGGGAGCAATAAGCACATGGGTGTGGTTTTTAAACGAATACAGGGAAGGAAGGATTCATCAACCACATATTTTAATTCACCCATTTCACACAGTATGCCAAACAACTTCATCATTTGAACCAATATTTCGAAGAAGGACGATGGGTAGAAAACAATACTTCACAAAAAGAAAATGTGAAACACTGAGAAAATATTAATTTTTTTGAAAAAGGGTAAAATGGTAATTTCGGTCAAAATCCAGAATTTTTCTAGATCTCGGATGACAAAACGGACTTCATCGTTGGAATTGTCTCATGAAATCTAGCTACCACGTCGAATGCCGAGACAGTCGGAATTTCACGTTTTTCGAGGCAATGGGGGTAGTGCGGGACACTTGGCACATTTTGAGTGGATCAAGAGGTGCCATGTGTCATGTGTAGAATTAGTCAACTTCAAATTTAGGTGTGGGCCCACATGGACATGTGGCATCCTCTAATTGGATGGAAATCCAAAGTAGATGGATAAAGAGGATAAAGAAATCCTATCAACCAATTATAGGCTGACATGTGGCAAGAGGAGTACTCTCCCACTTGACCAATTCTCCCAACCGGATTTGGAGAAGGAAAAAGAGAGGGAAAAAAAAAAGATTTTAGAGAGAGAGTGTCCAACTTATCTCTAGATTTCGGATCTAATCGTCGATTTCTAAGAGGCAAGAAGCAAAGCTGTTCTCATGGCAAGAGCTACACGGGCACCAGCTTTGTGGGAGTTTTGACAAACTTTGGAAGGTAGGGGCTCATCGTACTTGATTTAACTTGTTTAAGAGCCTTGTTAATGATTTAATTAGAGAGGCCGTGAGTGGTCACTGGTTAGTCTCAAACTCGACCTAAATGTTGAAATTTGACTGTTTTCAAGGGCCCCAGATAGATTTATGGACTGTTATTGGTCCATATGTGTTGTTTGTGCATTAAATTGTGTTTGTGTTGCAGGCCATAAATGGAGGATTTTTGCTCCACAAGTGGAACCCATGTTAGAGGAGGGTTGCCTACGTATTGTGCCATTATTTATTTGCCAGATCGTTAAAAATGTACCTAATTTGCTTGTTAATTTGAAATGTCAAAGTATTATTTGCATAATATTGTTTTTAAAATGAATGGCTCAAGATATGTGTGGAAACAAGTTGTTAATGCATATAATTAATGTGTTAACATGAGGTTGAATTATATAAAAATATAATTGTGTGTGAGCCATTGGAATTGGATGTTGATTAGCTCATGTGAGCTAATTTTGATGTTATTGCTATGAATAAATAACATGTGGTTAGTATGTGATCATAATATATGCATGATTGATATATTGGCATGTGTTGTATGGAAATGGCATAATGCATTTCATATGCACTGGGGCAACTTAGAATAATAGGTGTGAGTGCATGACATGAAAGAAAATGAAAGAAAAACAAAAATGGTTGTGCAAGGAATTTCAAAGGAAGATTTTCCGAAGAATTGCCTTGGAGAGTTGTCCAACAGTTCATCTCGGAGGCGAATCATGATCAAGCTAGAGAATTACCCAAAGAATTCATCTCTCGGAGGGAGGATTTTACCGAACTTGGCAGTATGTTTCGAGAACAAAATCTTTTGTTTTGGTGTTTAGTTTTCTCTCACACTTGGCTTAGGCATGCGTGAGGGAGTCAGTGAGGGCTCGAGAAGTGGGAAAGGGTGAGTCACATCCTCATCCATACCATGTAGACATTTGAGTAGGATCATGTATTTGCTTGAATGTGTTTGGTTGCCATTACATGTGCACTTAGGTGGGGAGTAACCCATGTAGGAGATTATCACTACTGGGCATTGCTCACCCTATCGAGGGAAAATTATTTCAGGTATAGGGAGTGTTCAAGAAGACGACGCTCACTAAAGGCCGATTTTAGAAGAAAGCCAGATTGTGGCTTTGATTTTTTTTTTTGTAAAACATGTATTAGAACTCTAATATGATATATGTTTCGTTATGATACTGTAATAACTTTAACTATTGTAATATAGTTGGTTAGATTTTTGGTAAGTATGATGTGTAGGCCAATGTGACAATTTTTACTCATTTTTACTCATATGTGGACCTAGTGTGGTCGTTGTACAATATTGGGACATGTTGTATTTTGAGTAGAGCTCCCCGTACAAAGGAGACTCTGCTCGATTTTTGTTAAATTATGAGTCCTGGAAAAAGGGGACTCAATGGAGTGGTATCGGGTTACCCGACATCCACAAATTTTCCGCAAAGTTGACAAGGGTCAACGGACTTCCCGGAATGCACATTTAAAAGATTCTTGATTGAACATAGGTGATCCCTTTCGACTTTTGATTTGTGCAATTTATTTTAGATGAAAATTTATTTGACTTATATCATATATAGTTTTTTTTTTTTTTTACTTTTATCTTTACGATTAAAAGTTGTTTATACTCTCTTTTGCTTTAAAATAAAATAACGGTGTTATAGTAGTTAAATCTATATATTTTTCTTTTTTAAAATAATGCTTGCATCTTTCTTATGTAAATATTAAATAATGCCAAAATAAATTTTACAATTTTAGGTAACTCTTTGTTTTAGAAACAAATAAATCTAGTATGATTTTACGACAAGTTTGATGGATAATAAATTAGTGATGTTGTTATCAAGGAAAATAATCATTATTCAATAATGTTATTTATCTTCTAAATTATTATTTAAAAAATAAAATAGATATAAAATTAAATAATCTTGATTAAAAAATAAATAGCAAATATATACAAAAAATTCCAAAATCCAAACCAAAACTATACCATCTTTGTCAATATACTTGCCTCATTATGTATCCAAATTTTAATAAAATTAAAATTCCACATATTCTTCATTTAGGAATGAAAGACAACTGTAGAATCATAAAATTTATCAGAAATTAATTTGACCTCTTATATCTCGCAACAAATCCAAAATTAGTTGAACCCAATAGAATTAAAATTTTAGAATACCAAAACGTCATTTACATTCATGTAAATATCCACATTAGAATTAAATATTTTATCGATTTAAAAATGGATTTGATACTTTTTCTAAATTAAAAGTAATACTTATTCTCAAAATGTATTTTAGTAATACACTATATGAAGTGGATAGAAAATTTATAAGTAGAAGTATTAACTATTATCCGCTTATCATTTTTTATATTATTGTATACCATTAGTTTATCGTGGTTTTTCACTCTTATATTCCTTCACAAACTGTTCTCGGTGATGAACATTTCTTTCATACCTCAATGATTTTATAAGGTTTTCCCATAATTAAAACATGTTGTAGTTTAGACGTATTAGAATGCATCATCTTTAGAGTCTTTTGAGTTTGTTCTCAACTTGAAATTTGAAATCGGTGATAGCGTTTTTCATGAATTTATTTTCTTTAAGAAGTTCACCAATTCCATCCTCTAGAGCCTTGTTCAATTTGCATATTTTAAGTCATTCAATAAATATGCCTTTGTAAGATTTTTCAATAGATTTCATCGTTAACTCCTCATTGTCACGTACTATCACTTCTAGAATCTAAATCATACTCACCATTTTTGCTACTTTATATAGTGGTGAACAACATAGGGGGCAAAGTGATAGAGAGAATGAGTTGTGTTGTGTTGGGGAGATAGGAGTATGTGTGCCTCAAATAAGAGGTATTATTGGATTCAAATATGATGTCACATCTTTTTATTATATATTTGTCTTCATAACATATGGGCTTGTTTTATATAGTTTTCATAATATTCACCTATTCATAATTTCACTCGCCCATTCCATTACTAAAACCTAGCTAGTCTGTGACACACTAACCCAGGGGTCCGGTTGACAACCGATCAACCCATGGAATATTCATGGGCGTTGGATGATCCAATGTCCATGCTGGTCAATCCCATTCACAGGGACTCATTTCTCTATATTTTTTTTGCAAATGTATACAACTTTCCATTTTATTATACAAGAGTTTGATATACGACTCTTTTACAAGCCAAAATATATCAAAACATATTGTCCCAATATATTTTACAAACATATTGTCCCAATATATTTTACAAACATAGTGTTTAAGGCCATAACCCGGCCCTCTTCATACTCACGACCTCGAAGGAGCGCCGTCCTTTCGTGCACTTAAAAGGGTGATCACATGAATGGGTGAGCAAAGCCGAGTAGATATATCTCCTACAAGGGCTACTCTCCACCTAAGTGCACATGCAATGCAGGTTACACAATCGCACACCTGAATGCCTGCATGTCATGAACAAGATGCCACCAATCATGACCCAATCCTGAGTCCTCACTGATTCCCTCACACATGCATAGCGCTAAGTGTGGAAACCCGCGAGCCTGCTCCGGCTCCATGACTTTCTTCAAAAACCAAATATTTTGTTTTGATTTTTTATTAAGGTTCCAAAATATAGTGTGGACAGTCTCCGATTAGTACTTTGGTTGGCCTCCAAGAAGAATTATGGACAATCTCTGATACGTACTTTGGTCAGTCTCCGAGAAGTACTGTGGACAATCTCCGAAAACTACTTCTTTCTACAAAGTAAGGACATGCTCCGATGTAGATATATAGTGGACAGTCTCCAAGAATAATTTGCATTCTTGATGTACCATTGAACCCCAAACACAGGGTCAATCATTTCCATGCACTCACACCCATGTTATGTGATGCCCCATGCATAAATGCAATGCAAGATTCATTGCATGTCTTTTCATGCTACATGTATGCTACTTGTCACATGCAACATATAAATCACACATTACATGTCAAGTGTCATGGATAAATTATGTTTAATGCATATAATTACTTTCATTTTTATCCCACATATATCACATAATTTTACACATTAACATACTATTCAATTTACAATAATAATGCACATTAGCCATTCCCAACCATACTTGGCCTTGGAAAAATATAGACTTTGTCTAGAACTTCCAGCTTTTATAAATATCACACGTAATTTAACAAGTAATATCCTTACTCGAAGCATACGCGTTCGAGCATTTAAGATACAACCCGGCGCCAAATGTGTTCCTAAATGTTAATGCACTGCTCAATCAGCCTATGACCCAACCCATGGTTTGGCTAAGAACTTCATCTTATTAAATTCTAGACTCAACGGACTTTCCATAGAGTCTAAGAACTCAAGAAATCGGTTCTGGATCGAAAGTTATGGTCGTCCGTCAAGGGCCGTCGATTAGCGTGGGTGAAGTAAATGCGCATACTCCCTTTTCCATTTTGCCCATATTTTCTTAGTCCCAGGAACTCATATACTTTGTCCATGACCGTCCCACAACAAAAAATAGACTACATAATGAAATAATAATTCCGCCCGGCTGGGCGAAATCTGCACTCACACGGCCCCTAGCAGAAATGAACTGGGAGGAGGAAACCTACCTCTTATAGCGCAGTTCCAAGTTCTTTGTCGTCCGAGTCCGCTCACTGCATGACACTCCTTCCTTTTCCTCTTTCTTTCCTTTCTTTCCCTCTCCTTTTTTTTTCTTCTCCTTCTCCTTCTCTCTCTTTTCTTCTTTCCTTTTCTCTTCTTTCATCCCTTTCTCTTTTCCTTTCTTGCTCTCCCCTCCTTCTACGAACATCTTCATTTATACATGCATGCATTTGCATGCATGTTGACATGGCTTAAATATGTCACGCCTCTCGATCCCGGCCCTAATTCCGATTGGCGGATCCGAACCAAGTCCGCGCGATACCATCTATACTATATATCAGGACTCTCATTGACCTCGTTCTTTCTCAGTCGACCAGATGCCTATCGGGTGCACAAACAATTTCGGCAGAATAACAAAATCATTTGTACATATACAAAAGAACTACCAATCGGGAGTGGTGTCCATCACAATTTATAAGTACACATATACACAAGAGTCCCTTTTACTTATACATGTACAATTTCTATTACAAAACATCGTAGATCAAGGAAGCAATGCCGGGTGAGCACCCATCTCTCAGTCGGGCCCCGCTTGGTCGACGGAATGTCCCGTCTTCTATCCCTTGTCTTCTTCTCGCTTCTCACCTACACCTGATTAACTGCTCTAAGCTTACGCTTAGGTGGGAACATAAGCATGGACAACCACCAATGGCTACCGGCCATGTTTATACATATGCATTTATATATCCAAGTCATATTTCTATAACGCACTACTTATCATCTCGATATTCCTATTACATGTCAATATTTTTCTATTACATGTTCTATGTCTTTAGTATCTCCTTTATTTATACTTTTCTCGTGATTCCTATTTGAGTACTTTACATATTCCTATACTTATCCCGTGTTCATCTTTTCACGCTTGTTATATGTCTTTCAATGTCTTATTCTTTGTCAAGTTACATAAACATGTCTCTCTAGTCTATGTCTTTTCATCTTTTGTGGTTCTATGATTTATTACATTTTTCACTCTATACTTGTACTATTGCATACTTTCCTATTAAGTAGGTGTTCATTCTCAGACTTTTACATCCTCGGTTATCCTCGTACTATTCCTATACTTCATATACATTGCACGCTTCTTAGTCTATCTATCCTATACTTTGTGCTTTTGTATACTTTTATTACTTTTCTTGTGTTCATATACTTATTTTCATATCAATTTATATTGTACTACTTGTTCTTGTAATTGTCTGTACTTTCATTGCATAGCAATGCTATGCTTCTCATATCAGGTCATATCTTCTCTATATTATTATCATTTTTCGGGTTTCACATGTCCAGAATACCTTGTATGTCGGGATTCGGGAAACTACTGGCACCAAGGTACTCTTACCACCGCATTTGAGGCGCTGATCTCTCTCGTCAAGAAAATTCAAAGGTACTATCACCGTACGAGACACGCTGATTTCGCTTCATGTGTACCCAAAGGTACTAATACCGCACGCACGCTGATTTTGGCCTTATTAGGTGACCTCGCGGCCACCGATCCAAACGGATCTATATCATCGACCCAAACGTCTCAATGTCCGTCTGCGACTATGTTATAATCGGGGATCTTCCTATAGGCATGCCTATCTATCCTCTTACCGGTGTCCTGCATAATTCACCTTTATTACATTTTCGTACATATCTCTATAAAGCACTGAATAACTATTGTTATCATAATTGCTATTTGCATATATACTATCATTACCACTATTGCCTCTCATATCTGTAGCTTCACATTTCGGTTCTCATATATCTATATAATACATATATTCATATCTTTTTCTATCATTAGTTTTGTCTATCATATATTCCTAGCGTGTTCCATTTTATTCTTTTCAGTATGTCTATCTTATACTCATATCTTTTACGTATTCCTATCATTTGAGTTCTAGCATGTTCTATCTATTCATTTAAGTATATCTATTATATAATCCTATCATGACGCTTATATTCATATTTCATTTAATCTTATATGCATATGTGCTTACTTCATTTGTGTACTTTAGACTACTATATCTTATGACATGTTCTATCAGCATCTTATTATATTTTATGACTTATAATTATATCATATATTATGACATATTCTATACTCTTCTATACTTGTACATTATGCAACCTATGTATTCTTATCTCTTATGATTCTACTTTATTTAGAAAATTGGATCAACTTAACTGATCATCCAAACTAAAGTTATGGCATTTTCAAGGCCAACTAGTCATTTACCCCATTTTTCTAACGACAGTTTGTATTACTAATTTTTCCAATTTAACTTTATATTTGACCCTATGTCCTTATAATCATTTAAAGTTAAGGTGCTATGGTTCTATTCCAACTGGAATCACCTTAATTCGGAGCACCGAACTCAAGCGCCAAAATCAATCGGAAAATTCTCTATAGTCAAACTGATGCAGGAAATGGCCTGCACATGGTTCACTTATGTATTTTTGGGAAACTTAGGATCAGATTTTGGCAATTCCTTTCTCTTTAAGTTTTTTTCCTTGAAGTCTATTTTAATTGGCTACTTGAATCACTCAAATCGGGATAAGAAATGAGAGCGTTGTATACAAAATACTTAAAACTGGTCAGAACTCGAAAAACCAGAACAGCTGTACCAGAACTTAACTTCTACCACAGAACTGGCCAAAATGACCAGAATCAGTTGTACCAGGTAGAACTTAACTTCTACCGGTAGAAGACACCCGAGAATGCCCACGGGTGTTTCCTTTTCCACATTTTGATCCCCATTTCAACTCTATACTTCATCTACACTTCAAGACCACTCCATATGTCTCTCTTATAAACTCTTTTCTACTCAATTTCCTCTTTCAATACTTATTTTCTTTCAACAATTTATCCTAAATTACTTCAAAACCCACTCTAATATGGGTTATTATCCATACACAACCCAATCATGATGATTAATTAGGTTTGTTCAAACCCTAACTCATTTTACATTATTAACCATGAATCATCTAAAGGAGGATCTATACTTGCTTGTACTCTTTAAGGTTTTATTCATCTTACTTTCCATGATTGTTGGTTTAGAATGAAACCTCAGCAAAACCCTAGATTTGGAGACAACTAATAACTATATTAATTACATGGAAAAAACCATTCAAAGCTTTAAAACCTATGTAATTCCATACCAAAACTGTTCCATACCTTAGTTTGGCTTTGCTTGCTCTTCTTCTCCTCTTCTTCTTCTCTTCTTCTTCTTCTTCTCTCTTTCTCTCTTCTTCAGGGTTTGCTCCCCCCACAAATGAGACCAATTTGGTCATTAAATTCCCCTCTTTTCTAAGGCCATGTTTGGCCATCAAAAACCCATTTTTTTTCTTTAAGTTTCCTTAATTGCATCTTGGTCCCCAAATTCTTCCCTTTTTGAAAATCAACTTATGCCAATTTCTCATTTGACCCCACTCTTTCCTCTTTTATGACTTTCATACCTTTTTAATAAATTACAAGATTGCCCTTGTATCTTGTAAACTTTCCGGGTCCCTCATTTTATTTTCCGAAAATTCATCTTTAACTTTTAATATACCCTAAACAAGTCCGAAACTGCTAGGGTATATTTCGGGATGTTACATGTCATGTGTCACTCGATACTCGTTGCTTTGAAAAACGTGAAATTCCAACTATCTCGGAATTCAACGAATTCGCCTAGACAACTAAATTTCGTGAGATGAACCCAAAGGTGAGGTCCGTTTCGTCATTCGAGATATAGAAAACTTCCAGGTTTTCAACCTATACTATAGCAACAATTTACCGTTTCGTGAAAATTTTCAAATCTATCCGGTTTTCACTTTCTCCCCCACTAAAAATAATTTCGTCATCGAAATTTACACACATATACATTCAAGGCTTATGCATATGCAACAGTCCTTTTATCATTAAATGACTAACCACGTACCTCCGTCCCCAAATAAAAAGGGATAACTGGCACGCATCGTGTCCTTGCGTTCCCATGTTGCCTTCTCCACTCCACGGTGTTGCCATAATACTTTCACTAGCCTCATGGTCTTGCGTCGCAAAACCTGCTCTCGGTTGTCCATAATACGTACTGGTCCCTCCTCAAAGGTCCCATATGTATCAACTGTCATCTCACCCCAATCCACTACATGAGTCGGCTCTAGAGTGTACTTCCGAAGCATGGAGACATGGAACACCTCATGGACACCTGACAAACTAGGTGGTAACGCCAACTAATATGCAACTATGCCTACCATCTCAAGTATCTTGAAGGGTCAACAAATCTCAAGTGACAACTTCTACTCCCGTTGCTAACCGACCACTCCCTCTTAGGCATCACCTTCAGAAGACATGGTCACTCTGTCAAACTTCTAGAGGTTGACGTTACCATCCGCGCAATCCTTTGGTCAGGGCTCGAGTCGAGAAGACGCCTACACTTAAGTCCACCTTTGCTGAGGTGTCTTTGATCAAATTCGGACCTGTGGTGGGGCTCTCTCCCACTTCCGTCTAACAGACTGGAGATCAACACGGTCTCCCATATAGTGCTTTATAAGGTGCCATTTGTATACTCGTCATTAACTGTTGTCAGAAAGGAACTCTACTATGGGCAATTCTCCACCCAAATTACCCTTGAGATCTAGACGACGTCGTATGTCCTCTAATACCCGTATGGTCCTCTCCGATCGACCATCCGTTCGTGGATGAAACGAAAATTTCATCATCAACTCGGCTGCACTCCATGGCCCTCTAGAAGCTCTTCTAAAAGTGAGCCGTAAACCTGGGATCTCTGTCCGATACAATAGAGACTGGCACTCCATGTAGTCGGAATATCTCTTGTATATACAGCCTGCAAAATTCCTCCAGTGTGAAGGTCATCCGTGCAGCTAGAAAATGTGCCTACATAGTGAGTCGGTCCACTATCACCCATACAAAGATCGGAAGCTCCGCATCGGCCCATGGCAAGTGTGAGTCACAAAGTCCATCGTGACATGTTCCCACTTCACTGGCTACCCCAATGGTCGGAGTAGCCCCTACTCGCCTCGTTGCTCAACCTTTACTCCATTCAAAGTACATGAGAGATAATCAAGTCAATACAAAACCCCTAACATGAGGTCTCTTCATCCTGCTTCCACATATTATTTGGAGACAAGATCATGGTACATCTCGCCACCCACATTGTAAACCAATAGCAATAAACCCCCGAGGATCTTCTCTCTCTCTCAATTAGTCAATCGGGAATCAGAATCCGCCCCCATATTAAGACCGCCATTCGTGGTACTGCTATCAAACAGGCCCATTTTCGCTATGATCGATTGAGGTATTCCGAACCTATTGCACAATATTCTTCCACACAAACTCGGACGCACATCCGGTTTTTGGATAGAGGTAAAGGTCACTTCATCCATTTGCTAAAATAGTTGGTGGTAATCTAACAATAACTTCTTTCCTCGAAATGAGGCGCAGGGCAGTGATCCAACTATACACTCCCACTCAAGGCTTGTGATGGTGGTTAGATCTCGAAATAAAGACCCTTGAGATGAGGGATTGTCGTTGGTAGCGGTCGCACTTTCTAATGTAAGTGGTTGCATCTGCTCTCATGGTTAGCCAATAATAACCTTTTGTATGGGCCTTGTAAGCTAACATGCTACCATTTGGATGGTTTCTGTATATCCCTTCATGGAGTTCTACCAATATGTACTATCCCTGCTGAGTTGTGAGACACTTAAGATACGACCCATCCAATGACCGCTTATATAATTGGCCTTTCACAGGGGAAAACCTAGCCTCTTAGACCTGAATCTTGTGGGCTTCAATCCTACTATCCGGAAGATCTCTTGAGCTCAAATAATGCATTATAGGGGTCAACCAAGAAGAGCATTCTTCGTCTATCTTACTTACACCTAGTGCATTTGTAATAAATGGCGTGGCGGTAGTAGACAGGAAGGAACACTGTTTCTCTTATCGAGATGGATGTGGCCACTGCTGCTAAAGTGTCTGCCTTTCCATTCGAGTCATGCTCGAGCTTCCATGCTGTAAAACTCCTTAGCCATTGCTTGACCAGACTTGCATACCTGACCATGCATTGGTCTCGTGTTTCATATTCTCCATTTACTATCCAGCTGCAGTTGAGAGTCCCTTTGCGATATGATGAATTTTGAGGATAGAGACTTTGCGAGTCAATCAGATTAGGATGCTTCATATTCGATCTCATTATTAGGCGTGGGAAGCTATGATATAGCCTATTCTATCCTTTCCCCCAGTTGGGGCTTTAGTTGCAAGCCCGACTCGACTCTGTTGGCGGCTTCCGTCGCGATCAGGATCCACCCGTCAGCGTTGCACGGTCCGTAATACGGTTAAGGTAGTTCTGCTAAGAAATCTACTAATATTTGCCCCTTCAATGCCAAGCAAGGTTTATACTGAATACATAATTCACTTAGTTCAATCGCCCACCAAGCCATCCTTTCTGATAGGTCAGGCTTGTGTAAAGTGCTTCGCAAAGGGAGATTGGTCAACTTGACGATAAGGTGTGCTTAGAAGTAGGGGCGAAGCTTCTTAGCTATTACACTGAGAGCTATTGCTACTTGTTCGAGATGGGTATATCGGGTTTCTACTTCATATAGAAATTTGCTTACGAAGAATATTGGTTTCTGCTTTAGATAGAGATTTGCTTACAAAGAATGTTGGTCTCTGCTTTCGGTTTTCATCTTCTTTGAACAAAGTTTCACTTACTGAGGCTTCTAACACCGCTAGGTAAAGATAGAGTGTACCACTTGCCCTTGGGTTAGCCAAAATTGGCGGTTCGGTAAGATGTTATTTAATCGCCATGAAAGCTTAGTCGCATTCTTCATTCCAACATGCCCTTTTGGCTTCCCTTAGAGTGAAAAAAAAATTGGTTTAAACAGTCTATGAAACGAGATATGAATCGCCCGAGAGCTGCTAGCCAGCCAGTTAGTTGATGCACTCATTTTCTGGAGATAGGAGCCTAAGAGTCCATTATAGCTTTGAGTTGAATAGGATTGGCCTCTATCCCTCCTTAGGTCACTATAAAGCCTAAAAACTTGCCCGAGCTGACTCTGAACACACATTTCAAAGGGTTGAGTTTCATGTCGTACCTTAAAATAAGTCAAAGGCTTCTTGTAGATGCTTGGTGTGGTCGATATAGGCTTCCATGGTGTTGTCCAATAGCGGTTGGAATATCTTAGTTACTAATATTTGATAAGTTGCCCTAGCATTCTTTAAGCCAAAAGGCATCACATCATAGCAGTATAACCCATGCAGTGTAATGAAGGTCGTTTTCTCTGCGTTGGGCGGGTGCATGGGAATGTGATGATACCTAGAGAAAGCGTCCAAAAACGACAGTATTCCTTGCTCGGCTGGGACATCAACAATTTGGTCTATACATGGTAAGGGGAAGCTATCTTTTGGGCATGCATTGTTGAGGTTAGTGTAATGCTACATACTGCATGCCTCGGCTTTCTTTAGAACCACCACCAGTTGGCTAGCCATTCGAGGTACTTCGCCGCTAATGAAACCTGCTCGACAAGTTGTCTACTTAAAATCAGAATGATGATGGCGATCGGGTCAAACACCTAACTTTCTATCTTACTAGTCTAGCTGCGAGGATAATATTAAGTTTATGAGAGGCCACCGTCAGGTTAATCCCAACCATATTTGAGTGGCTCCAGGCGAATACATCTATGTTATTCAATAGCACGAGTCGTAACTACTCCCTTTCTTCATTAGACCGAGAGAGCGGCGTAAGTGAACTTTTCTGGCACGTCGATGTTATTTTTTCAAGAGGGATCCACGACCCGGTGGATCCTTCTCTTTGCCCTGTCACGGCGAACTATGATTGCTACGCAGGGGTTTGATCTTCGAGGGGGGGAGGGGGAGTGGGACTTTCAAAGCTTTTCTCCCCTCTGTTCCACCACAGGATAGTTAGACATTGTTGTGTGGCAAGTGATTGCCAAAAGTGTGACACACTTGATGTTAGTCAAATAGATGACCGTTTAGTGGTAGGTCAAAGGGATAACTTTCATCAAGTGCATCTAGGCTCGCCTCATTATGGGGTTGTAAGGCCCCAAGTCTTCAACGATTGAGAAAAAAATTTGTTTGATGTGGCTCGACTTTTCTGAGAGCCATGACATCTCCCCAGTGTTCTTATGGATTGCGTCATTAAAACCAAAGAGGATCTACCTCGATTGAGTTTAGCACACCTAAGGAAAGCTTCATATGCTTGAAGGTTGGTAGTTGCAGCAAGTCTGCCGCATTGCCAGGATCTTCTAGTACATTGTGCACATCAAAACCGTTAACACAGAAAGTGA
Source organism: Tetrastigma voinierianum (assembly GCA_016808115.1). Lineage (NCBI taxonomy): Eukaryota > Viridiplantae > Streptophyta > Magnoliopsida > Vitales > Vitaceae > Tetrastigma > Tetrastigma voinierianum. The sequence goes on along the minus strand of JAEQBH010006543.1, from coordinate 227,653 downwards.
GTACTAATGCGTCATAGTGGGGCACAATAACCTTGTTCGGGTTGACATGAGGAAAGGATACGGGGTCATCTATTAGCTTAGTTTCTTCATGTCTGCCTTTTGATTGGATAGCATTTACCCTAGCCCTAATTGTGGCGACTCTTGGAAACTTCTTACGTTGGTGCTTAGGCGCTGCTAGTCATCACATGCGGTGTGATATATAGTTTATGGCTAGTCAGGGTTTTAGCGGAGATTTGCCGCGCAGGTTTGATTCTATGCGACACTTTAATTCCACCCCATGGTTAAGTTCTCTGATATACCTCCTGAGGTGTCTCGCTTTGATCAGCTTTTCCACTAAGAACTTCAAGCTTCGACACCAATCGGTTTCATGCCCATGATCTCTATGATAATCGCACTGTAAGGATTTGTTTCTTTGGGTGGGATCCGTCTGGATCAGTGCAGGCCATTTAAACTCTAGCAAGTCGCAAATTATGGGCAATAGCCTCTCATATCATGGGATCGCTTTCGGTCTCTGCTCTGACCTTCCTTGGATTTGGACAGCTTCTTCCCAGGCGGCTTATTTCTCTCGGCCGGATGGTTTGTAATCATGACAATCTGGGTTGTTGAACGGATATTGTCCTCCGGAAGCATTAATTACTGTGTCGTGAATTCTTCATTATATTGGTGGATCTAAAGATAGTGGCCGGAAGAAAGGGAGTAGATGGCCTAAGCTTCTCTTAAAGTTTTGGGGGCGCATCCATGCTATACGACTCTATGCGCTGGAAGCGGCTTGCGAACTTCCTTCGTGAAGTCTCGAATAGACTCATCTTCACAGCGAGAATAGTACGTAAGGAATTTGGTGTTCATCTTTGTCACACGAGCAAATTATCTTGTCTGAATGTCGCCCATAGTTCATTGAACGAGTTTATTGAGTTACGCGGGAGCTTGTGGAACCAGGCTAACGCATGCCCTTGCAAACTAGCTAGGAACACTTTACACAACAGACGGTCATTGCCGACATTTAGTATCATCGCCTGATTATAATGGAGCATGTGATCATAAGGGTCAGCAAAACCATCGAAGCATTAATAGTGGTATGAAAAACCCGGGAGGTGGCTCGTAGTCAAGAATGTGTTATCCTAGGGGCAAAGAAAGCATGGTGTAAGGTCCCCGAATTAAGGCTGCTAGTGGCGTGTAGAATGTCGGCCCTATGCCGAAGGTAGGATGTACAAAGGGTATTGGTGGCATTGCACCTGCAGGCAACATCGACGCATTCCCGGGGACTCGGTCTGGCTGGTTCTACCCCCTACCTGCTTCTCTCCTTGCTTTGCAGGATAAGTTACTAATAGCATCACTAAAGACAGAGTGATGCGAGGGCCTTTAATGCGATTTGGCCTTTGTGCTCTCTCGAGCATTCTTTGTCGGCGAGAGACTCAAGGATGGGGAGCTGCCTAAGGACAACTCATCGTCTACTGAGTTATCGACATCGTCAGGAAAAATAGGCTCCTTTCCTTTATTGTGGGTGGATCGCGTGCTTGCATTTGCTATCTCGCATCTTTTCCAAGATCGCGAATTTTTCGATATGGGCCTGATTGGTCATTCTCCGCAGCTATGACGTTGACATGACCTTGAAATTCCTTCATCTATCTTGCTTGTTCCTCCTGCTTTATCTCCATGTCCTGACGCCAATGAAGGAATTGATCTTCTAGCGATTAGTTCATCGGAATTCTTGACATTCTGTGCCGGAAGAATCGAATGTGACCATTTTACGAAATTCGAGAATTAGTTGATCATCTATCGACCCATTAGAATGCGTGCATGTCATGGCCCAGATACCCTGCTTGTTTGTATCCCATTTACGGGATCCATAATTTAACAAAATCCACGAGTCTCCTTTGTACGGAGCTCTATCGAAACCAAATATGTACAATATCTTAACATGACCATCAGGAGCCCCGATATAACCTGATGACCTCTTTGGGTCCATTTATAGTAAAAAAATTGACCTACTTGGGTCTATTTATCCACATTCATATAAAAACATGCAAAGCTATATTAAAAATAGTCCATTTGAGTTCGATTACTACTCTTTTACATAAAGGTACATGCCCAAACTAGTTTGTTCCAAAAATTTTAGAAAAAAGAGTTATAGAAGCCATAAGTCAGCTTTCTTCACACTTGCGGCCTAATAAGAGTCGTCTATCAGCGTATATCTCACACTTGAAATGTTTTCCATACAGGGTAAGCCACGCCCAATAGAGTAATTCCAATCGAGGCTACTCCCCACCTAAGTGCATATGCAATGTTCACACCTAACAATTCATATTCACATCAACATTCCAAGTAAGAATATGCAGATTCTAGGTTGGAATTCTACATGTCATGCTATGAAATGAGATGAGACTCACTCATGCACCATACCCCGAGTCTTTACCGACTCCTATCACACAATTGTTAGGACCAAAGAACATATACAAATTTGACGTTATTACCAAGGACTATTATCTAATCCCCGACAACGGCGCCATAAAACTTGTTGGGACGAGGACATAGACTAAACCCCTCAAAATCACATAACTATAAGAGCCTTACAATTCTTCTATACTCATGTCACTTTGGATAAGTTGCTTGTCAACATATATTTCTCTTAATGTTCAGAATAAAATAAAATGAGGGTTCAATCGCAGCGCTGCGAGTGCACAGTGTCTAGTAGTAAATGCGAATGTAAGTCGGGTGTCATTCCGAGATTGATAAGCGGTGCAGTCAACTACGACTACTAGAATTTCATACTATTTGGACTGAAACTCATAGTGAAGGTTTATCAGCTGAAATTAAAATCTATACTGTGAATATGCCAATTAAACTAAAAAAAATGAATGACTAAAAAAATAAAAGGTATGTTGAGGAAAAGAATGGATTGAATCGGTTCTTGAAAGCGAAAACCATCGATGAAATACATTAGGCTCGATCGATTCGACTAAACCCATTACTCCGTTTTATGTATGGATCGAAATTTTGTCAAGATTTTCTAGTTGTGGAATTGGATTTCTCCATTTCGATTTGATATCCTTGCTTCTCTCGGAACAAAAGATCGAACCGGCTACGATGTCCATGTCATCTTGCAAGATCTGGGTATTTTTCTTTCTCAATACTTCACACCCATTTCCTGTTGACAGCAGAGCTTTTGCTTTACCTTCTCAGGATTCTAGCAAAATTTCTACTACTTAATTGGTGGCTCAACCTCCAGATCTATAGGTTTGTCCTTTTCCCTTGATTAGATCTAAGCTAACATGGAATTGGAACGCATCTTAGATCGAGGTGAACTCTCTGATGATTTATATGGTTAAATGCACCCCTCCGACTTCAATTATGAGCGAAATGGGATTTATCGAATGAACTCGAGCTCGTGGATTCATCAATAATAGTCGAACATACCCAGAAAATAATGCTCTCAACTCTCAGGAATCTCCGTCTCTTTGTCACTTAGAGGGCATCCTGGATATCAGAGCAAGATACATTCCCTCAATGGGTATTAGGTACTACCATTGGGAACTTATCCACTAAAAACAACACCGAATAAGTAAAAATTTAACCCAATTAATTCTCAATAAAAGTGCGAGGAAAGAATGCAACTAAATGTAAATCAATCAATGAGCTACGATTACTACATTGTGAATCAAGAAATGGAGTGCCGATCGCGCACAACCACAATAATTGCAATAAAACCGAGAAGAAATGAATTCCAGAAATTTGTCTAGATTTCATAAATTTCCAGACAACAATACTGAATAAAAATAACATAACAGAAATCGACTACACTAGTAATTTGCCTGACTTCATGATTGATCAAAATAAAACTAAAAATAAAACTAAAATAAATCTAATCTATAATACTGCTGAGTTCCTCTTCTTTTCCTTTTCTTTGGGTAGTGAAGAAGGGAAAACTAACTACTATTCAAAAAGCTATCTATTTATACTAAAAAAAAAAAAAAAAGCAATTTAGTAGAATCCTGCAAATGCTCGGTGGAAATCCAAAGAAAAAGCCCAGCTCACTGTTTTATGTCGTGACATCAATTTGATGTCGCGGCATGGAATTCTCTTGATAGCTCAGTTTCAGTCGCGACCTCTTCTTTTTATGTTGCAACAAGTTTGTCTTGCAAAAGCCTTGATCAGTGGTCGCGACATCTTTTGTTCTGTGTCCCTTCAATGCTGATGTCGCGACTTCAGAGTGATGTCACGACATCATTGTCTTCATAACTTTCAATTTCATGTCGCGACCTCATAGTTATGTTGCGACATCTTTGCTCCGCCTTTGCCGGGTTGTGTGACTGTCATTCTGGCCCGATTTCTTCCTTCTATGTATTTTCGGTCGCGACCAGTCAGTTTAATATAATCGGCGAGGCGGAGTGTATACTGAAGCAGTCAGAACCGGAGTCACCGGTTGAGAAAAATAGAAAGCTCAAACACGCTACTGCAAACCCGATTACAAGTTGACAAACTGTCTCATTAAGAGCGGCGGGCGAGAGCGCTGAAATGTCGAATCCAGTTGCATCCCCACTGCGCCACCCAATGTTAAAAACAAACAACTTAATACATAATGCTATTAAGTACTATTCAACATTAAGCTTTCAAAAAAAAATTCTATTAAACGGTAAGTACATATTAAACAAACACCACCCTAAGTTAATTTCTTTGTTTATTCTATTGAAATAGTAGTATGCTGAATTTTATGATAAAATAAATAGTACTACCTATATGAATGGTTTGGGCATTTGATAGCATGAGTCTTGTTCTGTGATACCATGTTTATTTTCAATTAAGATTTACATGGTTGTAACAACTCTTGATTTTCTATGTTGAAACAATGAAGATTAAATTGGAAGCACGTTGTAGTCACTTTTATTACTAGATTCTGCATTTATACCTAATTAACTCAATATGTCACAGAAATTTCTAAAAACTAATAACATAGTCAAAATGGAGACGGGACCATCTTTTCTTAATGTATAAGAGGTGGATGAGATTTCAATTATTGATTTAGTTTCCAATTTTCAATTCACAGTGATCATTCAGGCAGAGATTTAGAGGCTGAAATTTCTTACGATGAAAATGAAAAGTTGAATGAGTTGTGAGTTCAATTCAGCCCATATAATATTGCCAAAGATCGCACACACGTTAGCAGAATTTGAGGAAAAACATATCTAAGAAGGTATTCGTCATAATCTATGCATGGAAACATTTACAACTGATGGCTAGGAATATATGAATGATATATATGTTGATATTTATATTTGATTGAGTGGTCCTCCTTCTAATGACATGTATGAGGCCTGCTATAAGTTCCATGTTGGAGCCCCTAGAAAAGCATTGATGGATGTGATTCCTGTTGGCATTGGTGGCAGCTTCTTAGCTATAGCCTCTTTGTTGTACATACTGCTCTACAGGCAGGATTAGAAAAGCATTGAAAGGCATCCTACACTTGTTGTGTGTACAATCTCACCTTGAAAGCAAGTGAATAAAAATAGTTCATCTCTCCTTAAACCATTCACGGCAAATGAATTCAATGTGTCTAAAAATGCTACAGCTGAGAGTTTTCCAGATCTGTTGCAGATTTTTGTTTCTCCCATGAAAAAACACTTTTCTTGTTTTTCTTATTAAAATTAAATTGTTGTGATGTTTGAGTTTGAAATGAATTCTGCTATTTTTACCTATATATGTTTTTGCCTATAAAAGGTTCCTCATTTATTGAATTCAGAATACTGACAGCTCTGTTGTTCGCATTGAAATTCTAACAATGCTTGAGGAAACTCAGATCCAGGGTTGCAATCCGCAAAACATGCCTGATGATCATGGGTAAATTATTTAATCAATTGCACGTTCTTCTTGATAATATAACCATGTGGATGCACCTAAAGAGCTTCCTGAGAAGATTAAGTTGTTCTTTGTTTATTCTATTGGTAAGTAAGATGCTGAATTTTATGATAAAGTAAAAATGATACTACCTATATGAATGGTTTTAGGCATTTGATAGCGTGAGGTCTTGTTCTGAGATACCATGTTTATTTTCGGGTAAGATACATGGTTGTAACAGCTCTTGATTTTTATGTTGAAACAGTGAAAGTCAAGTTGGAAGCATGTTGTAATCACTTTTATGTGATTACTAGATTCTTTATTTATACCTAATTAGCTCATGATCAGAAATTTCTAAAAACTAATAACATAGTCAAAAATGGAACAGGACCATCTTTTCTTAATGTATAAGAGGTGGATGAGGTTTTCAATTATTGATTTAGTTTCCAATATTTGCAATTTATGAGGAAGTGAACCGACTCAAAGACAAGATTTAGAAAGCTGAAATTTCTTATGATGAAAATGAAAAGTTGAATGAGTTGCATTTACAACTGATGGCTAGGAAGATATGTATGAGGCCTGCTATAAGTTGAATGTTGGAGCCCCTAGAAAAGCATTGGTGGCAGCATAGATTCATAATTTAGTCAGCAACCACTACAAGAAAAACATGTTATAACAGCTGCGTTTATTGAATCCATGTGGCAGAAGGAAGTTCTTCCTAACCTTTTGGTCACGGAAATTAATCGGGTTTTACTATATAAACTCACATAGAACATAAAACCGCTGCTATATAGTGATCCAATGGACACATTAATTTTAAACCATCTACCATAAATAGGCAATAGACACATTAATCTTAAAACCGCTGCCATAGAAGCATATAGATAAGCTGCTCTGTTCTTTCCCCCCTCTCCCGGTCTACTCTAAGTCCTCTGGTTCTCTCTCTCTTCAATGAGCACCGGCTCCCTTCCATTGAAACAGTCTCTTGGCTCGATTCAGAGCGAATCTGGCTTCGATGTTTAAAGTTTTCCGAATATAGCTTCTGTCTCTCATATTTGCTTTAGAAATGGCTCTATTCACCCTCTCCACAGTCCCTAATCTTCCCTTTTTCTTCAATTTTAGGGATCTGACTCTGACTAGAGAGCTCCAGAACGTTCTGGCTCTCCACAGTTCCTAATAGGTTAGAATTCTTGATTCATTCATGTCCGACTCGTGTTCTAGGTCCTTTCTCCATTCTTACTCCCTTGTCTCAACTTCTTTTCCTCTTCTCTTTTGGTTAACCTTTCGTTTGGTTCTTGAGAAAACGAAAAATAGAAAATTGAAATCGGGATTTGTAAATAATGGAACTCTTGATTGACTCGCTTTTCTTTTTCTTCTCCTACCTAAGTTCTTTTGAACAATACAATTCTCACTATTCTTAAATTAAAGGCTCTGGTATAATCTGGTTAAACTTGAATTAAAACTGTGTTCAAGGTTTCTTCTGAATCTGATTGCAATGGAGACGCTGAATTGGGTCCACTCGATCGGAGCTGTGCTGAGATCATTGTGGTACTACATGGCGAAACTACTTGGAATGCGGATGGAAGAATTCGGGTATGCGGAAATGCATATTTTTCCTATGAAATTTGGTTGGTCTATGCTCTAATTGATAGCTTTTCCACAATTTTAAATTTTAAGTATGTGATCAGTTGAAATCGGTGAATGGTAACACCCTATTAATTCCACTGCATTGCCCTAGTTTCTGTTGAATGTTTATTCTTTAAGTTTTCTAGAGTAGTAATTGATGTAGACTTCATTTCTAATTGACAATCTTATGAGATTAACATATTATCATCTCATGGTTTTGTAGAGTTGTATGTTTTATGAAAAGGTTTTTGCCTTGTCTCATTGCCAACTTCATTCTTATGTCTTTTAACTGGGACACCTGGATGTTGAATTAAATGAAGTTGGGAGACAACAAGCAGTTAGCTGCAGTAAATTTTGACTTTCATTTTACATATCAATATGTCCTTTCCCTTTCAAATTCCTCAAGTATTTCCGAGATTTTCTCATATTTGATTCTCTCTCTGTATATTTTATACTGTTTCATAAATCTATGGGGAGCAAGTTGAAGAACAGTTTCATTTTTGGTCCCTATGGTTTGCGTATATGAATTTTATAGAACTGTAACTTCTGAAAAACATTATTGTCATTATTTTAAAGAACATGAAACTGTTTCTAACGATTGTTTCCAAACAAGCCCTTGATTTTCCACTCAATACTTTGCTGCAGAGAGACTAAGGAAGCTTACTCTCTAGAACTGAAATAGTTAGCCATGACCATCTTAAGTTAGATGGCTAAAGCTTTAAAGATGGAGGCTGAGGGAATAAAACTTAAGAGACGTTTTCAGTGACGGGTTCAGTCAATGAGAATGAACTACTACCCCCCGTGCCCTGAACCCGATGTGACCACTGGATTCACTCCTCAGTCATACCCTCCATGCTCTCGAGGTTTTAGAAAAGTCCATTTGTTCACATGCCAGTGCCGAGGCAGCCCAGAGTCTTCATCAGGTTGTTATTTGTTGTTTTTGTTATTGTTGTCGCCCAGGTGCAGAATGTGTCCATCATAGTTGTTGTACTTATGGTTTGTCTTATTGCAGGAAAACTTGATGCTGAAGGAACAAGTGGAAGCTTTGCTTCAGGAGAACATAATTCTCAAGCGGGCTGTGGGTATTCAGCATGAGCGTCAGAAAGAGAGTGAAGAAGACCAGGAATTGCAGCACCTGGAAGCGGATGGTTGCAGTACCAGGAAGCAGTTGAGAACACTGGAGGTACAAGCTCATAAACCTGAAATCTTCTGACCTACATGTTATTTAATTTTAGATAGGAAAAGTTTCATCTCATTTCACAAGTTGCATGGTTTTTCTGAAATATATTCACTAGTTCCCTGAGCTTTTATTCAAAACATGATTTCTTGGCAGCCTGATCATCATCACTTTTGTATTATTATGTGGTTTATGTTCTGAACCATTTTTCTGGCTCATTTTCTACTGGGTGAGGTGTTGCATAGTAGCCTTGGAAGCTTTGATCTCTGTTTCTTATCTTCTTGCATAATGATATGACTAGTGATATAGATCATGCAAAGACTAGTAGCACTGTTTGAAGCAACAGTAATAATAAAATGTATGAAATTCATTGCTCATTCTGAAGGAATCCTCCAGAATGAGTTCGTGATGATATACTGATGTTAAGATCTAAGGATGAAATAGGGCTGGTAATTGAGCCTCTGAGCTCGGGCTCGGGCTTGGGCTCGGCTTGAAAAGCTCGGCTCGAGCTTGGCTCGTAAGCCCTAACAAACTGGCTGCAGACCTAAATTAGGCTTGTTTCTTATGGCCAGAGGCAGAGCCCCAGAGCAGAGCCCAGCTGAGCCCCAAGCAAGAGCCTATCGTAAACAGCGTCGTTCCCGCATTTTTCAAATAAATTATCAGTGCAAACGTGTGTTTTATAACTACCTTCTATTATATGAAAAAAAAAACCTAAACCACAAATTGGCTCACGATTACGAATCACTCTCCCCATCGTCGTCCCCAGACGGCCAGACCTCGACTGGACTGCCGGCGCTGCTCGTCGTCGACTTCCTCGCCCGTGCGGTGGCGCGTCGACTACATCGGCCGTCGATCTACCTCTCTCGGCGGCGACCGCGTGACTTTTTCCATCTCAACCTTTCTCCCTACGCTGCAACGCCGACTGCGCTCATCACGATTTTCTCGGCTCCATTTTCATCGAATCTCCGCTACAAATACAATCATTCAAGGTATTCTCTCTGATTTAATCATTTAATTGATGCCCAATAATACTCTGAATTCAATGCGGATTCGAGAAGCATAGTTTTAACAAGCTTAAACAAATGAAATGTCGAGCTTGTGATGCCAGAATTTTCTGGGCATTGAGAGGTTTCGGGGTACATCTTGCAGTGATATATAGGCAAACACTGTAATATTATTGCAGTGATTACAGTGATTACAAGATGTAAGCATAATCTTATTGCAGTAATATTATAAGCATAATCTTGCAGTGATTACAGTGTAAAAATGGAAAAACAAATAATATCTCTGAGTCTGGATTGAGTCTGGCTACCAGTGATATTGTCCAAGCTCCCCTTGGCTCTTGGACCTGCCATTGTCAACAGCATTGTACAAGCTTGTACTTGGTCAAGTAAGTTACTTGTGTCCTTTGTACAATAATGAAATTTTACTTCTTTCCTAGTTACAGATTTTCATGCTAATACAATAACATTCTACCATGTCTGGGAAAAAAGGGTTTTCATTGTCTTATTTTTATGGTTGTAAGTATAATATATGTATATCACGGACATGGTTGTCAATAATCAACTTAGAAGTTGTGTTAAATTTGAACACAAAGAAGAGAAGTATTAATGGGAGTCATTCTTTTTAAATTAATTGTCCTTTTGAGAATGAAACTTAGACATGGTTTTATTTATTTATTTCTTTTTATATTACAAATGGTCCCAACGGCCTCTTCTCAGTATAATTTTTTCAGGTTATATCATAAATTGAAGTTACCACTTCGAAATTATGCAATTTGATTCCCTTTCGTCTTCACTTTAATTTTGTTTTAGCATTTTATTTGGCATTGACCTTAGTCTTGACTTAATTTCGGTCGAATCTTGACAGAAGCTTGGGGATATACATCTGCTGATAAATTTCTGCATTGTCTACCTCTGCATCCTTATCCATAAAACTATATTTTAGTTTGTAAATATATCAATTTCTCATGTTAAGTACAGTTTGACCTTATTACTCATGGAATATTTTCATGAATTCTTGGCATTGTCTTGCCTTGTGCTATTAAGAACACTTGAAATTTCTGCATGGATCCTTAACTTTGACCGTACATGTCCATGGGCTATTCAATGCTCTGCTTGCACCTCTCTATGCTGGTTCCACGGTAATCCCTCATTTTAGGTTTTAAAATTTTTTTTATTTCTGTTTTTATTATATGTTTGAGTTGAGTATTGTTTTTAGTTTTTGGTTTGTTATAGAACTTTTAGGTTTTTTTCTTTTTCCTCAGCTGTAAGATTTTTTTTTTTTTTTGTTTTTTGGGTCTAGATTGCTTCTTTACTCTACAAGGCCTGTTGACTGATCTTAGTTCAGTTTAATTATTTGGTTGTAATATATTTATTTATATTGAAGGTTGAGTTTATGCCCAAGTTCAGTGTGAGTGGAATCTGGCAGAGGGGGCAGGCATCACATCTTAAAGATGGAAATGAAATTGATGATGCTATAACCGTGTTTACAGGAGTAAGTCAAGCCTTTATTTTAAGCTTTATAAAATTGTATTCTGCATGATGCAAATACTGATGTCTTGGGCATGATACCTAATTTATGAGGACAGCGTTTGCATGCTTGATAGTTGCTCATTCAATTTTATTTCAACTCATTGCATAGTCTTTTAAATAGATGAGCTTCTGTTAAAAGATTGCTAAGTACTTTTTATAGCCCCTTGTCCAAAGGGATCCTTGCTCAGCACTTTGTGATTTTTTTTTCTTTTTCTAGGAATTTCATTACTGTTAGAGTTGGAGACAGATCATTACATGGCTGAAATGTTCTCATTGAGTTAACAGTTTTACTTGTGATATAACTTCTTTTAATCAGCAAAACAACCAAATTCTCTAAGATAGTCTAAATTTATTCAGTCATGTAACTCGTGGTTTCGAGATTTTGTGCTTGACTGATGAAATCATTACGATTGACATCTATTTTTAATTCATAGGTTCCGACTATATGCTCGATTAATACAAGGTTAGGAAGCTTGATGGATCCGAGCTGGGTATGGGGATTCTCTACATTTTCTTGCATTTGGTGGATACTTTGGGATTTTTTTCCAATATTTTTCTGGGAAAAACAAAACCCTCTTGGACCTCTCAACTATAAATTTTGACTTCCTGCTTGTCATTGGCTGCCTGCTTGAGGGGAGATGGGTTTACACTTATTATTTGTATTTTCTTGCATCCTTCTAGAGTACCGCTATATTTACTTGAAACTAAGTTGGAGAGAAGTGAAAGTGCAACTCCATGGCTGTTTGAAACAAAAGTTCAGCAAAATGAGAAAAAGAAACCCATCAGAGATCCGCATCAAGTATTTCTGAGGAAAAATCTCAGCTTGTGAGGTCTGATGTGCTTTATGTATGATTTCATAATTACCATGTTTGGACTAAAGGTTTGCGAGTTTTATTTTATTTTTGAGGCCATTCGAGGTTCTCTTCATTTTGATAATTTATCGATTTGGTCCTCCCGTCTTACAAATTCAAGTAATTTGGAATTTACTCTTTCAAGCTAACCATATCATCAGTACTCTGTTTTGCCTTTCCGAGGATATGATGATGAAGTCGCTGTATGTCTCGAAGAAAAGCTTAGAGAAGCGATTTGGTCGGATCCCTGTTTTTATTGCGGCCACTTTCATGGAGCAGGGTGGCATTCCACCATCGACTAATCTGCTGACCCTCTTGAAAGAGGCAATCCATGTTATTAGTTGTGGATCACGAGGACAAGGCCAGGATAAGAGCGAAAGGTTGGATTAGTTGATCTTTGTAATATATATGATCCATCAGTTAAAAAAAAAAAAAATATCGTCCATATTTTGTGTTAACATTAACTTTCTGAACTAGATTATATTGTTTTAGATTCAAATTAATTAATTGTGCTTATGCTTACGTCTACGACAGTTGGATGGATTACAGGTTACGTGATTGAAGATATTATTTGGGTTTAAGATGCATGCCACGAGCTTGGATTTCAATATGTTGCATGCCACCACGCTCAGCATTCAAGAGTGCTCCCATCGATCTTTTGGATCTCGTTGAACCCAGAGTTCTTACGATGGGCATTGGATCTGGTCTTTGGCGGGCGTACTATGGCCATATGGTATGGCTGATGAGATACAGGCTCTTGGAGAGACTTGCATACATCAATACCATTGTCTATCCTCTCGCTATACCTCATTGCTTCTTGTGTCTTTCACGCTATTTGTCTTCTAATAGGAAATTTATCATTCGGGTATGTGACCATGATTTTACTTCACCCGACTAATTGAAATCTCTGATTCTTGTTTCAAGCATTTACAGAGCCTTTTGTTCATATCTTTTCACAATTTTTATGCAGATAAGCAACTTTGCTAGCATGTGGTTTATTCTCCTCTTCGTCTCCATTTTCGCCACCGGAATACTTGAGCTCAGATGGAGTGGAGTCAGCATCGAGCGGTGGAGAAAGCAGCGGTTAAGGTCATTGGTGGTACATCGGCTCATGTCTTTCTTTGTCTTCAAGGTCTGTGAAGGTGCTTCTTAGGGATCGATACCAACTTCTTGTCCTCAAAGGCCTCCAGGCAGACGGTGACCCGTGACTCTACGTGTTCAAATGGACATCCCTTATACATCCCCTGCGACCACGGTGCTTAGCCGATTAACCCAGTGCGGCATTGTCGCCCAGGAGTTTACGTCTGCGCCATAAGCGGTAATTGCTCAGTCATGGGGTCCCCTTTGTTAGGAAGCTCTTCTTAGCCATTTGGGTGATCGTCCATCTCTACCCTTCCTAAAAGGTTTGTTGGGTCGCCCAGCGGGACCCCGACAACTTCATCGTGCGATCGATTCTCCTTGCTTCCATATTCTCCTTGCTTTGGTGCGGATAGACCGCTCACCCGTGACTCGGCGGCGGCCGGTCAATGTGGCATCAGCGCTGAACACTTCTTTTTTGGGCCAGGGGAATCTCATCTTTGTTATGCGCCCTCCTCCCCATATTTGTGTAAATAAGAAGTATCGGAGATAGTGGAGTTGTACAAAATTTATGTTGACTTATATAATCTATTTAATAAATAGATAAATTTTTCGAGTCAAATTTACATAATATGAAGTTATGATTATATATGTTTTAAATTATTTACTTTTTTAAATCGCAGTGGAGTGAGTCATGTATATATATATATATATATATATATATATAAATTAAAAGATTAATGACCTTTAAAAATACCAGGTGGTAACCATTGTAGAGTAAACTCGTTTTTTCTCTGATAGTCGCCCTTCTCTCCTTTTCTCTCATTTTTTCTCTTGTAGCCTATTTTCCTCAAGCAATGAAGGGTAATTTCTCGGTTATATACTCTTATCCCCAGATTTTAATGGTTACATAATAGTGAGATTATCATCTCCATTTTTTTTATGCTTGGTAAGTTAAAAAGAAAGGTCGACAAAATATTATTTGATCAAAAGCTGCAAGCTCGGGCTGGGCTCGAGAGCTGAGGCTCAGCAAGCTTGAGCCTAAAAAAAGCAGGCCCCGGAGGCTCGGGCTCGAGGCTCGGGCTCGGCTTAAAATAAACAAGCCCGACTCGAATGTTGGCTTCATTTCGGCTCGACTCGTTTACACCTGGAGTAAAGCAGTGCGTTGTACTATTCGAGTTGGTGAAGATTTTTTGTGGCAGGGGAAAGTTGATTACGAAAAGATGAATAACGAGAGAAATTGGCTGAATGATTATCATTGATATTGAAGCATGTAATTATCTGAGAGATTTGTATTCTTCTCCTACAAGTCAGTGTCGAGAAATTTCTTACATTCTAAGTACATCCTAGCTTCTCATCGGGGATTACAAAGGAAGACTAATATACAGATCATCTATTCTTAGAATGGAAGTTTTAGGAATATTGACTTTCCAACACTCCCCCTAAAGTTGGAGAGTGGATATCCTGCACTCCCAACTTGCGAATCATAGGAGAAAAAACTCTTTTCCCAATGGTTTGGTCAAAACGTCTGCAAGTTGGTGCGTTGAGCTCACATGTCTTGTAAGAACAGAACCATCTTGGATATTTTCCCTAATATAGTGACAATCCATGCAATGTGTCTGAATGCGCTCTCATAAAATAAGTTAGTTTGCAATGTACCTTGCCAGCCTTGTTGTCCGCAATGCGGTAGAAACGGGTTCACGTCTGAAAACACGAATCTCTTAAAAGGCAGAGCCATGTCAACTCACAACAAGCTCCTATCATTGCACAATATTTTGCTTTGTCTTAAGAGAGTGACACTGTTTTTTGTCGCTTTGATCTCCAAAAAATTAGTAAGAGGAGTCGAAAAGTGCGCGATAACTGTAGTGGACCTTCTAGTAAGTGAACTGACACCTTGTCGAATCCTGATGGCTCTCCATTCTAAAATTGTGTCGAAGAAAACGGACCTTGACGGGTGCATTCTTGATATAATGCACAACTCTGCTTATTTGCTTCCATATAGGCCTTTCTCGTGATCATAAATGGCTTTAACCACATGTAGGCGCATAAGTGATATACGCATTGACACATTTGGATATATTAACCTTCCAACCAATCTCTATACTTGACCTTGATCCTTGAGCAAAAATCGCTCTTATCGAATAATTTCAAATGCCATTCCATAGGTGTATCAATTGGGGTTCGTCAGCGGTCCTTCATCCTCGATAATCTACAATGCATACTTATGTTGAAATAAAAATCCAATTTTTTAGAGCAAATTTCAATGCCCGAAAGTATTTTTAAATCACCTAGATGCTGAGATGAAAATGACCATGCAAAAAATTTTTAGTTGCGCCAATGCTAACGAGGATCATTTCGATGTCGAATATCATCGACAAATATCAAGAGGGTAGTAAAGGACTTGCCTTGTTTTTGGTGAACATAGATGTCCCGGCTCGAGATTTTCATAATCGTAGTGAATGGCTTACGAGCAGCGAACCATTGGCGAGATGCTTGTTTCAAACCGTAGAGTGATTATGAAGGCGGCATACCAAGTTTTCCTCTCCCCGTCGCCGAAGCCCTGGCGGCGGAGACATATATATTTCCTCATGTAAATCACCGTGAAGGAAGGGATTGTTGACATCCATGTGATTAAGGGACCATCCACGGGCTGCGGCTAATGTAAGCAAGCAACACACTGATATGATCTTGGCGGTGGGGGAAAAGGTATCTTGATAATCGACACCTTCTAATTGAGTGAAGCCCGTCGCTACCAATCGTGCTTTGTAACGCTCGGTAGACCCATCTGAACGGTGTTTAATCGACATCCAATTAGTGTTTTGCCAACCGGAAGTGGAGTGAGAGACCAAGTGCCGTGGCAGAGGCACGCAATTGAGGAATGCATTGCCCCTCCTGCCCGGTCGAGATGGCAAGGCGACTTCCGTAAGACCTAGGTTTTTGTAGCCGACTAAGTTTAGCAACAAAAAGATTTATAAGAGCGGGCTTATATATATGATAAAAGAAACATAATTGGCGATGGATCTGTGTATGTCACGCCACGATCGATCAGGCCCGATTGGCGGATCAGAACCAAAAAATCAAGGCGCGATACTATCATACTATATATTATACTCTCTTTGTCTTTGGGACTCTCATTGACTATTCTTTCTCGAAGTACATACACATACTATTGGTGCCTGAAAGCGATTTAGTAATAACAAAAATCATTTGTACATATACAAAAGAACTACCACCAGAGTGGTGTTCGTCACAATCTATACACATATACAGAGTCCCATATACTTATACATGTATAATTTCTATTAAAAACATCAGAGATTGCGGAGCGTATTGGTGACACCTATCTCAGTCGGCCTTCTTTGCGTGTGGAATGTCTGTCTCTATCGCGTCTTATGTACGTACCTACGCAGTTGAACACGGGTGCTAAGCACTGCGCTTAGTGGGAACATAAGCATGGACAATACGATGGCGACGTCACGAAGCTTATACATATGCATATCATCTATACATACAGATTTCTATAACTTTAATTACTTATCTATCACATATACTTTGCACATTGCATGTCGTCTCTTTCGGTACATATTACATGTCTTTGGCATATCTTTTATCTATGCTTTCTTGTATTCACGTTACATGCTTTACATATCCTATACTTATCATGTTCATTTCCTTTCATGTTCATTTCCTTGCATGTTTGTATCTTTGTGCTTGTATCATATACATTCTTATCGTATACTTTCATATAACCTATCTTATCTTGTCACGTACTTTTATACACATTCTTATACTTTTCGTTCGATGCTGTTGTCTTTCATATGATACTTTTCATGTCTTGTATTTTCCTATGTTTTCCATATACTATACTTTTCATATATCTTTCTCTTGATCTACTTTCTATCCTTTTAGGTATTACTATACTTTGTACTTTCTATATCTTTGTGTTATGTATTGTTCATATCTTATTTTATATATCTATATTCATGTACTATTCATTTCATATATTGTTTCATTATACTTTTCATATGATGATCATATCACGTACTTTTCATCTTATACTATCATATACTATCCTTTCATGTGATATTCATATACTCTTTTCATATATTGTACTTTTCATATGCTTTTCATATACTTTATCGTCATATTTATTTCATGTCATTACACTTTATTTCTTGTGTATGCTTGTCATATACTTTTCTCTTTCATATCTTTGTCTTGTTCATATACTTTTCATATACTGTCATCTTGTACTTTACTTCTTGTTCTTGTAGTATCTATACTTTCATCACATAAGCGGTCTTGTGCTTCACGTATCATGTCATTTCCTTTTAGGTTTCGTAATACCTTGAATACCTTAGAGCGGATACGGGAAACTATGTGTGCGAAGGTACTATTCTTTGTCACGAGGCAATGATCTGCAATGCATTAATACCCAGAAGGTATCATCAGCGTACGAAGGCAGTGACCTATGCCATATGCTATCGGTACTCGAAGGTACTATCCTTTGTGCGAGGCAGTGATTTACATCTATTATTAGTGACCCTTGGGGCCACTGATCAACCGGGATCTATGTCATCGACTGAAACGAGGCCTCGATATCACGTACATAGATATCTTTGCAACAGCTGTATCTTCCCTATAGGCATGCCTATCTATCCCTCTACTAGGTTCTAACCAGACAATCCAGATATTTTCATATCACATTTTCTGTACATATTTCATAGGCATGAATAACTATTGTTATCATGATCGCTTATGCAATATATACTATCATTACTTTACTCTGTATTCGTTCTCATATCTGTAGTTTCATATTACGGTTCTCATATGTCTCTATAATACATACAGTCATATCTTTTTCTATCATTTAGTTTTGTTTATCATATATCATGAATGCATCTATGCACTCTTGTATTCATATATTCATATATAGCTTTCTATATTCATATCTCTTTATATCATTTAAGTATTCCTGTCATGTCTTCATCTATTCATATACTTTCTATATTTCTATCATATATGCTCTTACTTATTCATATTTTCATATCGTATACGCTTATATTCATATACTTTTCCATATTACTTACTCTGTCATGTCTTTACTATGCCTATCATTCATGTACATATACTTATTCTTATGTTTTGTCATCTTTTACTTATCTCTATCGTTCTTAGCATTTACGCATTTCTATCATGTGTTCCTCTATTCGTTTATGTATGACAATCATATGTTTACATCATATAAGCTTATATTCATATGTGCCTATCATTTGTGTACTTTAGACTATCATATCTTATGACATGTTCTATCATAATACTCATCATATCTTATGACTTATACCTATCATATCTTATGACATATCTTATCATATAATCCTATATTCATCATATTCATGTTTCATGGCTATTACATATAGAACTATAATTGTATATAGTATGATGTGTATGAAATCACACCTCATTCATATATGCTTGTTCCTCTGGATCTATTTTACTTAGGAATATGAATCAATCGATGGATCATCAAACTAAAGTTATGGCATTTTTCACTTGACTAGTCATTTCTGATTTTCTAGTGACAGTTTGTATTACTCATTTCAGGGTCTTAACTTCATATTTTGACACTATGTCCTTATACTCATTTAAAGCTAAGGTGCTAAAGGGTTCTATTCCAACTGGAATCACCCACGGTCGAGCAGGAACTCAGAGATACGTCAGAAACTTGGACTTCTCTGTATTTGGCTCACTTGAAACCAGAGTTTGGTTTGCACATGGTCCCACTTTGAGTGGATTTTTGGGCCACTTAGATTCATAATGTTACGATGTCTATTTCTATATGGATGGTTCTCCTTGAAGTCTATTTTAATTGGCCACTTGAATCACTCAAATCGGATAAGAAATGAGCAAGATTATGGCGAAATACAAGCGGTCAAAGCGGAAAAGCGAGCAGGTGCGCCGGTACACCCCTAAATGTCTGGGGTACACTTTGTAAAAATGACCAGAAAGCAGTGTGCAGTACACTTTCAAAGTGTACCAGTACAAGTCACCCGAAATGCCCTAAAATGTGTGTTTTTCCCATATTTTTCCATATTTTTGATACCCAAATCAATTCTATACTTCAAACACACATCTAAATCATTTCATATGTCTCTTGTAATCTCTTTTCTACCCAAATTATCTTTCAATACCAATTATAGACTCTATTGAACTCAAACATACTTTCTATTCATCTCTTATACAAGGCTAGGGTTTTACTCAACCACATTGAGAAAACTTTAGTTAGGATGACATCCTAACAAACCCTAAGTTTGGGGCAAGCTACTAATCATGTAATTGTATGGAAATTCATACAAGAATTCATAGGTCCATGCAAAAATCCCAAGTTCCATACCTTTTTGATCATGGCTTCTCTTCTTCTCCTCTTTTTCTTCTCTTCTTCTTCCTCTTCTTCTTCTTCTCTCCTTCTCTTCTCTCCCTCTCTACGGTTCTCTCTCTCAAAATGAGACCAATTTTTGGTCTTATCCAATGGGTTTGTTAAGGCCATGTTTGGCCAAGTCAAAAACCCATTTTTTTGTTTTAAGTTTCCTTATTTGCATCTTAGTCCTTAAACTCCTTTCTTTTTGCAAAGCAATTTATGTCATATTCTAATTTAACCCCTCATATTTCCTCAAATCCCATAATTACATATAATCTTATTGATTTATGCCTCTCTCACCTTTCCTTATCCTCAAGTGGTAAATGACCACTTTACCCTTAGCTCTATTATTAATTAAGGTCTCTTATTTTATTTAGAAAAATTCCATTTAGTTTTTAATATACCACTAAACAAGTCAGCGCTAGAGTATATTCGAAGTGTCTGATGTACCTTTGGGCGGACACGGGATCAGGAAGAAGACAATTGGTCGAATGGCGGTAAGGAGCAGACATAATCGTTGAGCTTGACCGGGGGGTGATATGGCGGTTGAAGCGATGAAGCGGAGGAGCTGGTTCCGGTGAGTATGTTTTTAGCGAAGAGAGGGGCGTCTCGGCTAGAGGACCAGATGGGATGGGTGGGAACAATGATCTTAGGAGAGGCGGCCGGATGTGCAGAAGGTGATGGTGGAGGATTTGGATCGATCTGAGAAGAAGGATCATTTAGTAAGGAGAGAGGTTTTAGGTGGCAGGTATAGGTACGAAGAATGGAGGGTGGCGCGAGTGCCAACACCGGAGAAGAGGGAGCAAGGTCGGAAGGTCAATAAGTAGAGGGGAGGTTGGTGGTTTCTATGATGGGATGTAGTGGGTTTGGTGGGTCGGGAAAAAAAGAGGATTGTGCGGGAGAATGGGCTAGAATTATGGGTTAATGAAGGGAGAGTAAAGTTGGACTTGAGGGAGGCATAAGGGAAAATATCTTCATGAAATTTGACATCTTGGCTAGTAAAGACCTTTTTGGTTGATAAATCAAATAGTTTGTAGGCTTTTTGACCGGCAACATAACCAATGAAGATGGATGGCATGGCACGATAGTCAAATTTATGAGAGGTAAGAAGGTGGTTTTGAATAAAGAAATTCAAATGGATTTTTGAAAGATAGTATTGGTGAAGGTAACCGATTGATGATGTGTATGGTAGTAAGAGCACACTCCCTCCAAAATTGAGTGGGAAGTTGAGCATGAAATTTCAAAGCTCGAGCTACTTGTAAGATATGATGATGTTTGCGTTCCACAACCCTATTTTGTTGAGGCGTATAAACACAAGAGAGTTGAAAGACGACACCATTATCTTGAAAAAAAAGAACGAAGTGAGATAAATTCGCCACCATTGTCACTTCGAAAAGTTTTAATGCGAGATTCAAATTGCGTGAAAACAGAGCTGAAGAAGCGTTTTAGAAGTGATTGTGCTTCATTTTTGTGTTGCATTAAAAATATCCATGTGAAACGTGTATAATCATCGACAATAGTTAGAAAGTAATGGGCACCAGAAAGAGAAGGGTGTCGATAACGACCCCAGTATCACAATGAATAATCTCAAAGGTTTTGTGGAAGAAATAACACTAGTCATAGAAAGGTAAACAACTGCTTAGCGAGAAGGACATCTAGAGGCGAAACATTATTGGATTGAATTGAAAAATTCAAAAGTGCTTTGCGATGAAACTCAAACGAGAAGGTGATAAATGGCCTAAGCGACTACACCAGAGATCGGTGGAAGAGATGGCAAGATTGCAGGCTAGTTGGTTTGTGGATGAGGAATAGTTGGTCAAAGATTTCTCCGTTGTTAGAGCCACCAAATAGTATGGTCACGTTGTTTACTGACCAATGCGTCTCCTCGTGGCAAATCATCTGTAATAAGGGAAGCGCCCGATGAGCGGCTCAAACCTCTTGTCAAATGACTAATTGATATCAAATCAACTTTGAATGTAGGCACAGATAACACATCATGCACATAATAGATGGAATTTAGAGGCAAAGATCCTTTTGCAACAATATTCGCCTTTTCTCTCGCTAAGCTGGCTTGATATGGTAGATAATGAGCAATTTTTATTTTTGTAACAACTTAGATGATGAAGTAATATGATACATTTGCACCCGCATGCGATAATCGATTGCGGGAAGCGACTTTGGACAAACCTGGCTTTGTTACTGCATTCCCTTCGGAATTAGAGCCTTCATCTCAGTTATTAAGAAGTGACAAAAACGCGAGTTGGGCTTACGATAATGCAATACGGAGTCTCCTTCATCGCCTCGAAACTTGGTTAGGCTGAGAAAAACCTTTATCTGGAATTTGAATTTGGGCTGAGTTCATTCTTGCTTTAGGATGACACAGTGGCCATGCAATTGAAAGCACTTTTGGATGATGACGTATCTCCCGCCCTGATATGAGGCAGGGGCATCCTCTTCCGAACCCATGCGGCACGATCTTGATCAAAGAAATTGTCCTCCATCTTTCGAGAAGATCGGTCGGCTGGAATTTTGAGAGCAGAGGGCGATTAGTCGGTTCCATCATGCTTGTGTTTGATCAATCGATTCCATCCTTCAGAAGCCAGGAGACTTGCCGTTCTTTGCGCCTGAAGCATACTTGACACTAACTGCCGGTCGTCTTTGCTTTTCGTGGAAGTGAGGAGGCCACGCTTTTCTTCTTGAGAAGCGAGAGGAGTATGCTTGGCGGACTGAGAAGGGAAGGATTCATCTGGAGGATTTGCTGCGAAATAGCATTGCTAAGATTCATTGATCCCATCGAAATTGCATCAATTTTTGTTAATCTTGTTATTGGCCTTGTCTTCTGACATTGTAAAACTTTCAGTTCATCCCATAGACCTTTCAATTTTGTGTAATATGCAGATACAGAGAGTTGCTCTTGTCGAAGATAAGCAATATCTCACTGAATTTCAAAGATGATAGGTGCATTGCTTTGAGAGAATCGCTCACGAAGATCTACCCAAACTTCATGAGCAGTAGAATAATAGATTAAACTATCCACGATTTCTGGATTGAGAGTATTGACGATCCAGGAGTGGATACATGTCGTTCTGGCCAGCGACGAAGTGGCATAACGCCGGGATCGGTTTCTTGGAAGGAGCCTTGATCGACCCGTTAATGAAAACCCGATTTGTTCTTGGAATTCAATTTAGAACCATAGCGCTTTTCCCCGAGTCGATAATTGTCTCCATTGAATTTGGAAATCAAAATCAAGCACAGGTGGTGCAGATGGTGGGTAAATAGGGATGGAGAGATCGCCTTTGAGAAATATGTAGGAATCTCATCGTGGCCATGATAGTGAAGAAGAGAATCTTGCACCACGAGAGATTAGAGTGCGGCCAGTGAGGCAGGATCTTAGTCTGCTCGATGCCATGAAAAAGATGAATAACATAGGAAATTGGCTGAATGATTATCATTGATATTGAAGCATGTAATTATACAGGGAGATTTGTATTCTTCTCCTGAGTCGTGATACGGCTCTGCTTACATTCTTGGTTGTCATTGCTCATCGGGGATTCTGAAAAGGAATACTAATATATCTGAGATCATATTCTTATAATGGAAGTTTTAGGAATATTGACTTTCCAACAGATTACGGGATAGGAATTAGACTCTCAAGAGTAAGAGTTGAGTGGAATGTTAACATAGAGAGTTTTGGTGCGAGTCTAAACTATGAGGCTCCTTATTGTTCAAAGGAGATTGAGAGGTTCTTTTTTTTCTTTTTTTTATCAGAAACTGAAAAATATATTAAATAATAGAAGAAAGTATAAGATAATGAAAAGATTTCCTTTCTATAGTACAAAAACCTACAAAATTAAAGATAAAACTAGGAGATACAAACCGCTGCCCAATTAAGATGAAAAACTGAAAGAGGAACCCCATTAAAGGCTTTGGTACAAACAGCCCACAAAGATGAGTAAAAGTAAAATATATCTCACACCTCCTCTTCGGATCTCTCTTTGTTTTCAAAAATTCATGCATTTCTCTAGGGGATTGAGAGGTTCGAGTCAGGAAGAATTTTGTAGAACATGTTAAAATGCATGATATTCATATTAAACCCAAATCCTATGAGCTTGAGTTTTTAGGAGAGTTGGTCGTTTAACATGGTATCGGAGTTGGTTGTCCTGGCGATTTTGCCCTTGCCTGATTGGTTTGAGTTTAATGAACCTCACACGTGCATTAGAATTTGTTAAATAATGGATACTAGGCAGCATACTATAGTAATTTATGTTTTTTTCTTTTATTGATGCCCATTATTGTTCATTTAGTGGCGTATGTGGGTGCAGTTTGTCATCTCATTCTTGATTGTGAATCACGGGGAAAAGTGGAACAGGGATTTTTCTAGTGAGCGAAGCAATGAAAGAGAAGGAGAAAGGGAGAAAGAAAGACTCATTCTGAGGTTGAGCCAGTTCATTTCAACCCTTTGTTCTATCATTATTGTGTTGTGTAAATTCTAAAAGAACCAGTATTATCTCGAGTTTGCATTCAAAAGTTTAAAGCCGTACTCTTTTATGCATTTTCGTTTTCTCGAAGTCCCAGCGGTTTGTACATGTTTTGCTTGTAGCATGTTGGATTCGGTCCTACCGGTTTATTCTGTTTCGGCCATATGTCATTATCTCGAGTACTATGGCTTTACCCCTAGCACGATTGGTGCTTGTCCGACCTAAGGGGAGATCTTCATTTTCCTTTCCAAATTTCGAGTTGTTCTTTTATGCATTAGCGAGAAAAATTAATTCAAGTTTTATGAACTATACATGAATAAATAGTGAATAATGTGGAAGATTAGAATAAATACCCAGAATTTGATTTAATTTGATATGATAATTTATTGTGCGAGAATGACAATGATATCATATAAATTTATGAATTGGAGTGTAGTTGGACAAGAAGCTAGAGAGATGCATTAGAGCGACAAGGCACATTTGGGAACTCCTACAATTGTTGCATGGAGATTTTGGGGAGTCATTACAATGACTAAGGAAGCAAATACGAGGGCAAGTCAACTTCTCTCATGATATTGTACGTGAGTTCAACCATTTTATGATCATTCCATCAAGAAATATGGTATGAAAATGAACTCTCACACCATTTCTCCCTAGGATTGTTGGTTTTGGTCATCTTTTCTTTGTTATCTTTCGTGTCTTTGTTATTTTTCCCCAAATAGTTGGCTGATAGGAATCTCAATAATTAAATAAATTTCCCGCACATAAAATGTAATTTTTGGAGTTATTTTATTGGAATAAATAGAGTAATTAAAAGTGCGATCTAGAACTCTTTGTTTTTCGAGTTGAGTTTGTGTTTTCTCTCTTCGAGTTCTTCAAGATTCCTTGATATAAAGGAAGCTTGATGGATTTGAAGCAGCTCTTGAAAAAAAAGTTTAAAGACAAAAATTATTGTCTGAAGTATGTACACCACCAAATCCCATTCAAATTGTTTTGGAACAGTTTATTTGTTTGAAAATTATAAGATTAGAAGTATGTAAATGTTTGCAGATAAGGATGGTGTGAATGTCCATTTTTCCTAGTAAGCTTCTTCAACTTCCAAAGCAAGAATTTGGACCTACTTTGTCTATCCACTATTGATGGCGCACCTAAGCTGGTAGCTAATGGGAGCACGTGATGGTATGTTTGGTGGCGTGTGTTTAGTACCATTTGCGGGAGTGTGTCTTGTGTGATAATAGAGATTCGAATTGGAATACGTTGCGGATGTGAGATGTAATTATTTATATGTTTTTGTTTTTTCTTTGTGTCTCTATAATGAGAATATCAACTTTTTTTAATATATAAGTTTCTCTTGCAAACTTTTCTTTCGATCAAAAACGACCACAAAGGAAACTTGTCTTTTATTGCGCATTGAATCCTATCTTTAGCCTTCTCCATTTTTCTTTCTTTGCTCTTCCCACTTTTCTAATAAATATCTGAAAGCAACATTGGAAATTTGGAATTTATTTTTATGTGCCCCACCACAGGGATCTTTGCTAGGTAGGAATAAAGATGAGGAAAGCTTTGCTCTTCATGGGTCTAACAAGCAGTCTGAGGGAGCCCCGATTGGGTTTGATGTGAGATATTATTTAATTAGGAATCTATTTCACATGCACATCTTTGCCATTGCATTTATTATTATAAATGAGATTTTCCTTAAATGAGCGAGAACGGCTTAGTCGTACACAACACCCCCTATGGCCATGGCTACATTCTGAATCCATGACCTCGCGAAAACCAAATCCACGACATAAATTAGAACTCGACTATATGAACTATGAGAAGAGGAGTCTTATAATCGCTGTGATTGCTATTGATTGAGCCATCCATCTTTATAGCAGTCGCTCTAAGCTGCGATATAGCTGTAGTCACCCGCGATTAGGCTTTCTTTGCGCTAAAACTTTTGTCCACAGTACCTATGGCTACGCCTTATCATGATCCACTTTGTTTTGCGGCTATATGCTATATATTTGCATTATTTAACATTTAGCTAGGTCGGTGACATGACCATGAAGCTCTGTTCTTCTAGTGAGCCTTAGAAAGTAGTTTAATTCTGTTTTCAAGGGAATCTGTTTATCGTGTCCATTTCAAAGGCAACCAAATTTGTTTTATCCAAAATGCGACCAAACATTCTTTATTCCTACCTCCATGCGGGTCATTCCTTTTCTAAGGTGAGGATCTTATCATATGGAAACATCCATAACCCTTTAATGAAAAGTACTCATGCCATATTTCAATTTTATACCTTAAATGTCAACATTATTTTTTTTAACTACTAAGGGCCTGTTTGGTTCATATTTTTAAAATCGTTTTTAAGAACAGTTTTTTAAAACACATAGACCATTTTGGTTATTTCTGAAAATTGTTCTTATCATCTTACTTATTGTTTTCTATGTTCTCCTTATTTTTCAGAATAAAGAAAACTAGGAACCAAAATATTTGTTGTATTTTTCTTTTTTTCCTTGTTTTTAAGAACAAAAAACCCTTTTCAAAAACCATAAACAAACAGTCCCTAAGCTTTTGTTTTTTTTTTTCTTAAAAATTGTTGAAGCATGTGGCGATCTTTGCTGAGACATGTCACTTCTTCGGGTGATAAGCTCTCAAGTGGTGCTTCTAGAACATCATGCGGAGTTCATGTGCACCTCGATCCTATGATACATGCCTACCTCGAGTCATGCTCTCCTCATTGTTAATCGACCCTCTTGAGACTTATGATACACCTCAAAGCCTTTGAAACTTTCTCTCAGAGCCAGTTCCAGTATAAAAATGTGTTTTGTTTCCCTTTGTTGTTCAATAAAAAAATAATAATTCCAGAAGCTTCAGGTCTGGTTTCGTCTCTCTTCCATGCCCACACAGCAGTCTCGACAAAATGAGTCATGAATAAAGTGGTTGTTTTCGGACGGACATTTGGGAGCTAGCTCTTCCACTAGCCTACATATACCCCGAATCGGCAGGGTTTTCCATCTTCATCCTCTCCTCCTTTCGTCAATTCTTTGTCATTTGAACAACGAGACGTGATGGATCTCTTCTTTTCGGATATTCTTTATCTTATACTCTTCTCACAATATCACTTCGATAGTCATCCTCATCATTTATAGCGCCAAATCCTCGACCCAAACCTTCCCCACCCAGTATTTGGGATGGCCGGTCATCGGGCGCATTGGAGTTTGCTTTGGCATGTCAAGGGAAATCCTGAAAGTCGTGAAAGACGGAATGAACAAATACTCCCCTCGAGTATTGAGCCTCCTTATTGGAAGCCCCTGACATAGGCGCCATCGAAGCTCTAAGTTTACGTTCTCCGGCTGAGGACAAACTCGTAGTTTCATGGTGGCGGCGTTCGATGAAAAGAAGATTTTGTGTTTCCCTTTGTTTTCGATGAGAGCTTTAGTAAGAGATAATTTCAAACCCCTACCTTCCTTCCTCGATTTCTCCCGAGCGAAGCTCTATGACATTATATAGCGTCATGGACTCCATGGCGGCAGACACATAAATTTATTGGTCTCCTGGTGGGTAAAGTTTTTAGATGGCGAAGAAGTGCGACTTCGGCGTTGGCTTTCGTGTTTATGAGCATTGCGGATCCTCGGTATGTAGAGATGATTTATCATCCCTTCAGTTACGACACAAAGAGGTTTCTTCGGTTCTAATGATATTCCAGGAATGACATTAATCGTGCTCTCCATGAGCAGCAAATTCATTCACGGTGAGCTTCTAGAAATCATCGAAGCGGAAAATGGAGTTGAAACGAGAAGGAGTCGGCTCCCCCAGAGATGCTTTGTGTCTCACGTGCTCTCGACATTGCATGAAAATGGTGATCTGAGAGTGAAATGGAGATCGATTACTCAAGTTATTTGCACGCTTTGCGACCCACCATACCCGCGAGTTACGTCATACGTTCATCCTTAAGTACAAAATTTGAGTTCACGATGTACATAGCAAAGTCTTGAAAGGTAACACCTAAAAAAAACCGGCTTTTTCTCCTTTCTTTTCAATCCATTTTGCATTGTTGCCTGAAAATGTTTTTGTTTAAATAAAAAAAAAAAAAGGTTTTTAGGCTACAAATCAAGTGTATATTTAAAGACCAGATAAAGTAAATACACGACTTATGATTAACATGTCGATACCAGTCTTTGGGTTTTGAATCACAAGTACCTTGACGTTTAGTATTTACATAAACTCTATCGTAGCACATATCATGGACTTACATGAATGGATAAGCAGGCGTTAAACATTGATAAGACAAATTACCTCCCATGGATAACTCAATTGCTGTTTATTATGATCTGCAACAGGCATGGATATTCTCGCATTAAAGATTGAAATTTTGTTGATATAAAACTCAGGACTTAAATTGGACATAGACTATAAGTTAAGACACCTTTTCTTCTTTCAAGTTTATCATTTTAAAGCATTCTTTAGAATATGTTTGGTTGAGAAATTTGGGAAAATATGAAGAAAATAAGAAGAATAGGTGGAAGAAAAAATCAGAAAATGAAATAAAGATTAAATTAACATATTATTTTGTTTATTATATATTTTTAGCTCATAAATTAAATTAAACATAAGATGATATTTAAAAATATGGGACACCTAAATCAATTTTAATTATATTATTTAGATTTTCTTAACATTTATTTTTATTCCTTATTACTTTTCAAGAAACAAACACAATCTAAATTTTTTCAAAAACTCATGAAAAAAAATGCTTTTTATGATGGAAGTTTTTCTTTGAAAACATTATTAAGTCCTTACAAATGTTTTCTATGCTTAGCAAACTACCTATATTTCGTCATTGAACAATATTTTTAATTGTTTGTTTGTCTTTTCCTTTGTCTTGCATGGCCTTGATCATGGGGTAGGTAGGTGAATATATAGATACCTTGATAAAATCTATTTAAAAATTTAACATTTAGTTTTTCTGCTTCATCTTTATCCATGCAACTATTGTATCGAGTTTGTTCATTAACAGACCAAAAAATATTTAAGATTGGTTTCTTTTATTCAATAGAGCAAATGGATATTGCAAAGAGCAAAGGCCCGGAAGGGTTTCTGAAGTGGGATGACATTCAAAAGATGAAATACACTTGGAATGTGGCGCAAATGAAACAATGAGACTAACCCCACCTGTGCAAGGAACTTTCAGAGAAGCCATCACTGACTTCACTTATGCAGGTTTTACAATTCCAAAGGGATGGAAGGTATGTTGCAAAGGTTACGTTTGGTTGTCGGGAAATATTTTAAAAAAGGAAAATAAATATTTTGAAAAATAATTTTCCATATAGTTTAAATGACATAATGAATTTCAAAGAAAAACTTTTTTAAATAAATATTAAAGAAAATATGGTAATATTTTTCTTAACAATTAATGAGGAAAATAAGAGAGAATGGAAAGGATAAAGATTCTTTACATTATATCTATCTAATATTTTGACTCCCTAGCTATATGTATTTTTTTATATTTTATGTTCTAATAAAATAAGAAATAAAAAAGAAAAATTTATTAAAGTGGTCAAAAGGGAAAAATATATAACAAGTTCCTTATTCTTTTCTCTAAATTTTTCATGGATAGCAAAAAAAAAAATAAAAAAATTCATATTTCTCTCCTTGCCTTTTTATTTTCTTCCATTTTTCTTTTCAATTTTCTTTCTCTAATATTTTCTAGGAACCAAACATACCCAAAATGTTTGAAAAATTAAAATTAGTTCTATATGATCACCAAACTTAATGAAAAATTGTCTTGAGATGCATTGGAATGTAATACAACTCACAGAAGCAGAGATACAGTATTTCCTAATCCCAATAAATTCGATCCCTCGAGTTTGAAGAAAAGGGCCTCAACCATTCACTTTTTTTGCTTTGGGGAGGGCACGGATGTGTCCACTCGAAGGGAACCATGCTTTCGGCTTCAGTACTTGCGTTCGTACATAATGTGGTGACAAGATTCAAATGGGAGAAAGTAGATCATACGAAAGATTAAACACCATCCATCACCCATTTCAATAAGAGGGCTTCCCAATTCACCTCCACCCTCTTGAAAATGAGTTTATTTAGGTAGTGTGTTGATTTCCTACAAGTACTAAGAAAAAAATATTAAGAAAAATAATTTTCTAACCTTATTTGATTATTTAATAAAGAAAACCTTTAAGAAAACCAAATGTAAATAAAATAATATTGGGTGTGCGTCCAAAGTCCCACATCCGATAGAAATGGGAAGAGTTATAATATATAAGCATGGACAATATCAAATTCGTACAAGACCTTTTGAGAAAAAACTAACAAAATTATGAGCTAGGGCTTAGCTCAAAGTGGACAATATCATACCAATGTGGATATGGAATGGTCTATGAGGTTTCCCGACAAGTGGTATAAGAGTAGGGTTTAAGCCTAAAGCTTAACCGTATCATACAAGTGGTAGGTGTGGTTGCATGCCCAACAAATTACTTGGAAACTTATATATTCTTAAATTATTTAATCTTTATAGCAAAAAAATTGGGATTTAACTTTATTTTCATTTTCCTTCATTTTTTTTATTTTCTTCCTATTTTCTTTCCCTCTTTTTTCGAAAACCAAACATGGGCTTAAGATGTGCTATTTTTTTTTTTTTTTTTTTGGAAGATGTGGTAACTTAAGAATCTATAAATAAAACAAATAAATATTTTATAAATGGAGTGCTTTTATGCTTCCACATAAATGAAGCTTTTTTGCGTGAGAAAATTCAACTTCCCTACCAAACTGCATGCTTATGACTTTTATATATGATTACCACCTTTTGTCTTGCATTCATTTTCATCAAAAGAAACAGGATGGAAGAATAAAATAAATCCCGACAAGTTGTCATCTTCATACCAATTCATTGTTACTTCACATCCCATTCTCTAAATACTTATCGCTCTGGTATTCAATTGGAGCCTTAAGGAAAGGAAGAGAAACTAATTATGCCATGAAATCGAGAGTAAGGCCTTTGAGGGATTTCAACCCACGAACTGTGTTTGGAAGACTCCTCAAGTTTCTGCAGAGGATAGCGTAATGATAATCATCCCCTACCTTCTTGGTCTGCAGAAATGAAGTAAAGTAAGAGAAAAACAAATATTAATCCATGCTATAAGATAATTATGTATAGAGAAATGATTTCAGGAATTTTGTTATATGTTTTATTCAAAGTATTATATGAATATAATAGTTCTTGCCTACCAATTCAGAAGCAAGCTCTAAATAAAATTTTAATTAATACAAGCAAAACTGGCCCCTAAAATGAAGTTCTAAATAAAATTTCAATCAATTCAAACAAGAATTTTGATCCATAAAATAGTTGTGGTAATATGGTCGTTTAGAATTGTGTCCATTCCCGAGAAGATAAGGAGGACGTGATGTCTAAATTTCATAAAATCAAAATCCTGGGATAGTTAAATACAATTAAATTGAAATTAAAGTAAGAAAAGGAAAAAAAAAAATCCTTTTGAATGACTTTACTGTATCAAAATTTATTTTGAACTAAACATTAATCTTTTAAGCATCTGAACATTTTAAAGTGTATATTTTTTTCTATTAATTCTAATAAAAATTTTACAATCTTCAATAAAACCCAAAGATGTGAAACTTATAGGGAATACACAATTGGAAACTAGAGATGTCTTACTTAAGGAGCAGTTTCTATGAAGGTTAGGGTTTAATATGTTTAAAGTTAAGGATTTCTGCTTGATTACATGATCGTTTTTCCAGTGTTTCAGATTAGGATTTGTTTTATATTAGGGTTTAAGTCTGTTTATGGTTGTATTATTGATCAAACTGGTATGGGACTACTAAGTTTGTTTTGTTCAAATTCATAAGGCCATAGTTTTGTACTGGGATGGGTGCCTGAAAATTAATTTTGGTTGTACTTTCCATGATGCAGGCTGTTGATCTGGAACTATAAGAGTGTGATCCAGAAAAGTAAAAGAGTGGTAATTTTGTAACTAATTTGACTTGGCCTTATCATCCTAATATAGATCTGTTGGTATTTTGAAGTTTATTTTTAAAATCTAAAATAAACATCCTATTATTTCTCTCATAGTCTTTAACCTTTTAAATAAAATAATATTTGAATCATTTACTTAATCAAATTTTATAACCAAGTTAAAGGAATTTAATTCCCTTTCAAATTGCCTCTAACCGATTCATATGGAGACTTAATGTTTTTCCTTAATTAATTTTTTTATTTATAATCCATATTATTTCCAACAAGAATTACTTAATTTTTTTATTTATATCCATGTTATTTCAGACAAAATCATTTTGCAATAATAGAATTTGAATTCTTGACTTTATATATATATATATATATTTAATCATCATTAGGATCCTTGAGTTTATTTATTTAATAAATTAATTTAATTCAAACATTTAGAAATATAGTTGAGTAGACCAAATAGGTGCCCCTCCTCCTTCCTCCTACACACCTTTACCTTGATCTCTTCTCTCTCTTTGCTCAAGTGCTTCAACCACTCATCTTTTTCAAATGCTTTCAAACCTCCTCTCTCACTAGTGATCCTAAGCCCTCTCTCTAATTTTCATTCTTTTATACGGGGCACATTTCTTGGAGGAATATTTTGGTATATACAAGTTGCACTTTATTTTACTAAGGGAGTGCACTCGAGGTGAGATTTTGTTGTTGAATCTTGGAGATAGAGCGTCGAGTCCCTATTGCACCAAGCTTACAAACCGAAGGAGGGAGAATCCATTTTAGGGCGGTCTGATTGCGCCTCAGCCATCTGGCACATATAGTTCATCTTACAATTTTCCTAGTTTGTTTGTTTTGGGCTAAGTCAAATTCTATAAATCACACTTACTTAAAGACCTTCTAAAAGTTGTATAGGAACCCGAGCGTGGTAACTTATTGTAGTACATGTGTGTTTCTATCAACAAGGCGATAAGAGCTTAAGGCAAGTGGGGTATAGCAGATCATTATGATCCCTCCACTTACTTGAGACTTTCTTGGTGTACTTAACACAACTCTTGCTATTGTCTTGGTTTTGCGTCACCTAATGACAAAGTTCAGCTAACATATTCCCGACTCATAAAGTTTGATTATAGGCTTTCAAATAGGTTGTTGAGCTCACTAAGTTGGAACAAGATTCACAAAATTGGTTTGCGAGCACTTGGTGCCAGTTCACGAGGCTTTTACAAGCGTGACGAACTTTAGCATTATTCCTAGTGGAGTTCCAAGATTTTTGTTCTTTTGTAGAGAAATGATTTGTTCCTTATTTGTAATTTCAACAATTATTCCTTGTTTGAAGTAAATGTACAATTTATCGGGTATTATGGTTGCTGAAAATATTTGAAAATCGATATTAAATCCAAGTCTATGTTGTGAAAATATATATCTTCACGGAATGACGGATGGGTGGAAGACTCTCGGCTCATCCAACCTTACCTTAAGAGATCTAAGCTTGGGTGATTCACTCAAACAGTGGAAGCTTCTTGGCCGCAATCAGACATAATGGAGGTAGGGACCTTCTCGCTGGACTTCTCCCCCTCAAACCTTATTGAAGTTGGGATGCGTAAGAGTGCGACTGATTATGATGGGGTAGGCAGTGTTCTTTGAGTCCCTCCCATGATGAAGTAATTTCACTATAAAATCAGCCTGTCTCTGTCTCCCTCTCCGAATATACACTTGGGATCTTCTTGGAAGGTGTTGGGCAAATCCTCGGAAGATTAGCACCTTCATGTGGCTCATCTATCATGGCAAGGTCTTGGAATTAACATGGAAAGAGTAAAAGGAAAATATCCTAGGCAAACCCTTATTATCATTGTTGTGTGATGGAGAGAGAAGATCTGGACCATTTATTTAGAGAGAATGCGTGCTGCGTGGAAAACACATTGGGATATTACGCTAGGAGATGCTTGTAAGATTTTCAATTAAGTGGGCTTCATTAAATTTAGAATTAAGCGGATTAAGTTTGAATTACAATTAAGTGAGATTATTGGGCTTAATAAAACATATGAAATTTGGTAGTGTGTAGAAATTTAAAATCACGACTAGGCAGTGATGAGAGGGCCCGTGGTCGAACTCAATATATATAAGAAGGCCTAAGTCCCTCTGACCTAAGTGTCGTACAATTCTCACATACAGTTTTTTCTGAGAAATATTTTCTGAGATCAGTGAGAGGCATTCTCATTAAGCCAGATTCATCAAGGGTCAATTGGGAGAAGATCTTGAGGTCGTTTTCTTTGCAGGTCTTCATCGATTCCGCATCAAGAAGAAGACAACAATGGATTCCAAATCAGGTATGTAATTTACAGTTTTTCTCCATTAAAATTATGCTTTGTGTTCTAACATGGTTATCTAGAATTGATAGAATCGTAACCAACAGTTGGTATCAGAGCCAACCATGGATTAGAATTCAAAACATAAGGTATTGGAGAAAATTTTTTTTGGGTTTTATGAAAATCGCGCATTCTGTCCAGTTTCGGAGTTTTTCGATAAATCCAAAATTAAATATTTTTGCATATTTGGAATCTACACGACGAGACGATCACGCCGGTGGGTGGCGCGCGTCGCCGGAGATGGCGGGCCCAGCGCCCTCCGCAGCGCCCGCCACCTTGCAGCGCAGCGCCGCCCGCAGCGCCGCGAGGGCGGCGCGTGAAGGGTGGCGCGAGATCTGCCTAGCGGCTTCGCGGCGTCATCTTGGCGTCGGCATGCGATCGACAACCGACCGGTCAAGCGGATCTGCCCGATCCGTTTATTTGACGCCGGTTCGATTAGTGGGCCAGCGTGTCTGCCGGCAGCGTATGCGGCGTGGCGTGCGTGGGTGATGGCGTGGGTCGTAGCGTCGTGATGGCGTCATCGGCCCGTCTTGGCCGAACGCCTTGACCCAGGCGAGCCCGACCCGGCTATTGGCAGGCGGTCAGCCTTGATCAGGCCAGTCAGCGGTCAGCGACCGGCAGGCGGTCAGCCCGACGTCGGCATAACCCGGCGACACAGCCTACCTTGACGCCGCAGCGGCTACCCAGGAGCCTTACGGTGGCGTGGCGCGATGTGTGAGGGTATTTTGGAGCAGTGCGATATCTCTGATTCGTGTCGAAATTCTCTACAATGTGGTATATTGACTTAGTATGTTTGAGCTTTTTTGAGATATGAAAATCACGTATAAAACCCTAATAATACGCTAGAAATTAGGGTATTTTTACGTATTTTGGTGACTCTCTATAGTTTCGGAAATACATATGGTTGCTAAGATGAATGGCGCATTAGGAGGCGTGTAGAGTCTAAATTCATTGTCAATGAATAAATTGAACAGTATAATTAGCATTACATATATATATATTGAATGTGATACATAAAGTTAATATCCCTGGTATGAGTGATTTTCAAGGATTCAATTAGGTTGTGACCGCCAAAGTGGCACACTTGATTGGGTTTGAGAAATATCAATCTCATATTGTGGTGAAGTGTCTCTGTTTTATTAAGTGACCATGCTCAGAAGGAGGTGATCTGTGTTATTTCATGGAGGATACATGTATGGCATGTGCTTAGAAATGAGGCCCGATCTTAGTGGTTCATACACCCAGGTGGTGATTTCGAAGGATTAGAATATGTTCTCATGGTCGTCATGTGGAAGTGTACAAGCGCATGTCATATTTTAACCCAAAGGTGATTATGTGATGATGTATGTAATTCTCTATGAGTATTCACATGATGCTGATTGTATTGTTTTGTTTTATTTATGGTCGATTTTTACGTAGTTTGTAATTCATTTGATTGAGATCCTTGCGGTTGAATTTCAGAAATGGAAGAGGACCTACATTTGGAATGGGTGGCGGATGTTCACATGGGCGCTTACAATGGATAAAATGGCGGATATCCTGACCACTAGTGCGGGAAGGTGAGAGCCGACTTTGCTACTGGGAGAGGACGATAGGATTTGCTCGTTATTGATGAAGAAATCCATCTGAGGCACATTGAAGTGGTTTGGTGAGTATATTGCAGGGATAGTGATCGGTGCAGATCAGTGATTCCGCTGTCGATTGAACTGCTCTTCAAGCTCTGGCGCAGAGTGCGATGTCTGTCACGTGGGGATTGTGTCTGAACAAAGATTTAAGCGACTCGTTCTGTGCACATTCACGGTGTTGTTTGTCGACTGACGCCTATGATTTGATTCTGGGTGACCGAATTAAGATGAGACTTGAGTCGAGTAAATGACTTGATAGCAAGGGTGGTGGCAGAGGAAGAGAAGCAAGAAGGAGAAAGAGCATATGGCCTTATATCTTTCAAGTCCCATAAGAGGAAGAATAAGAAGTTCAAAAGTCGAACTCATAAGGTGCTCATGAAACTACAGGGTCAATCGACAATATAGGTCCAAAGACATTCTTGAAAAGGATGGTGATCATTGCTTCTTTTACGAGAAGAAAGGTCACATGAAGGGCTAATGCAAAATTTAAAGCTTGGATGTCCAAGCGTGGGCTTACAGGTAATGATTCTTTAATACTTGTTTGTGAATCCAACCTATCTGAAGCACCATCCAGTTCTTGGTGGCTTGATAGTGGAGCAACTAATCATGTTTCATTTACCATATAGGGATTCATAAACCGGAGGAAGCCAAACAAGGATGAATCAAAGCTCAGCATTGGGAAATAACGAGAAGGCATTTGAAGTCATGTTCGTGGGAGATGTAATCTTAGTTTTAGATTATGGTTTTAAATTGATGTTGAAAGACACATTTTATGTACCTTCCTTTAGAAGGAATTTAGTTTCCGTATCATGTTTGGATTCATATGATTACTCTTTTGAAATTAAGAGCAATATTATTTCAATATTTCTTAATTCAAATGGGTTAGATCTTGTCATATGTCAACGGATTATATAGATTAAGTTTATCTCAGGATGACTATCGTAGCTTATCACATTTGAAAATTTGTTTCTAAGAGACCACTACCTAAGGAAGAGTCTTATGCATTATGGCATCTTGACTTGGCCATATCTCTAAGGATAGTAGAAAGGTGATAAAGACCCAATATCCACCTTTGCTCTTAAAAATGACTTGTAATATCGTGAAGCGTTGTAGGAGTAAAATGAGCCAAGATAAGAAAGAAAAGCTGATCCGTAGTTCTGACTTGTTGGAAGTCATTCTGGAGTATAAGTGGACCTTATGTGGCAAACTTGTGTAGAAATTTTATTTCATCCAC
This sequence comes from Tetrastigma voinierianum, assembly GCA_016808115.1. Lineage (NCBI taxonomy): Eukaryota > Viridiplantae > Streptophyta > Magnoliopsida > Vitales > Vitaceae > Tetrastigma > Tetrastigma voinierianum. The sequence goes on along the minus strand of JAEQBH010006543.1, from coordinate 190,466 downwards.
ATTTATTGGTAACTCTTCGATATGGTTATTTGTACTTGATTAAAAGAAAAGTGCGAGTCTCTTAGAAACAAGTTCAAGATTTTGATTTGAAGTCTAGAACAATTGGGAAAAGTCATAAAGGTTATTTAGATCTGGCCCAGGGTGGAGAGTATTATGGCAAGCATGGCGTCTTTGGACGACAAAGGGAGCCATTCGCCAAATACTTAGAGGACTGCAGGATGAGTAGCCACGATTTACTATGCACAGGTCTGAGCAAAATGGTATAGCCGAAAGCGCAATCATTACTCTTATGGAAATGGTAAGAGTATGATAAGTAGAATGAAATTGCAGGTTTTCTATGGGGTGAAGCTTTGAAAACAGCTTTGTACATTTTGAATCGTACTTCTGAAAATTTTGTTCCCATTGACTCCTTTTGAATTATGGGTTGGGCGAAAGCCTAGCTTAAACCATCTTAAGGTTTGCAGGGATGTCTACTTGAAGTAAAGTTATATAATCAACATTAAGTAAGTTGGACTCCAGAACCACTAGGTGTTATTTTGTATCTTACGGAACATTCGAGAGGATATCCGGTTCCTGAAATCCCAATGGAGGCACAAATTGTGGAATCCACGAGACGGTAAGTTTTGGAGTTTGATGTGGCCGAAGGAAATGTTGCTCACAGACTATTGAGGATCAGTAGTGCGATGAGTAATGTGGTATCTGCCATCTCCTCCCATACAGATAATTGTGCGAAACTCACACACCATATTGAACTGTGAGACTAGGGATCCTGATGTTGAGACGGCTCTAATGAAGTTCATCAAGGCTCTCGGGTGCGAGAATGTGGCCCTACTCCCGATGGGGAGATCCACTGAGGAGAGGCCGATCGTGATACCACCGGCTATTTAGTCTATATGGAAAGCGAAGACTACGATATTGGTTACGTAGTGACCCGATAACTTATGAGGAAAATTTGTTTCTTGTCCTCGTCGGAAGCGTGATTTGGATCTGATGAGAGATTAGAAATTCAATCTATGAGGCATAACGGAGTTTGGGAACTTATTGAACTACCTGATGGTCATAGACCGGTAGCTGCAAATGGGTGTATAATAAGGCAAAGGGACTCACAAGGAAAGGTTAGAAAAGTTTAAAGCCCCATTTGGTAGCCAAAGGTTTCCTCGAGAGAGAAGGAGTAGACTATGAAACTGACTTTTCTCAGTCTCTTCTAAAGATTCTTTCGAGGTGATCATGGCATTTGTTGCTCATTTTGATATGGAGTTACACGGATGGATAAGCGCCTTTCTCAATGGAGACCTTAATGAAGAAGTCTATATGATGCAACGAAGGTTTTGGCAAATGATTCGAGAGTAGCAAACTTGTATGGCGAAAAGTCTATTTATGGTCTCAAACAGCTTCTAGACAAGCCTGGTACTTAAAGTTTCATAGTGTTGTTGCTTCCTTATGGTTTGTTGAGAACAAAGTAGATCAATGTATATACTGCAAGGTCAGTGGGAGGAAATTCATTTTCTAATACTCTATGTGGATGATATCCTGCTTGCAATGGTGACAACTAGTTTCTTGCATGAGACAAGCGGATGTTGTCAAATGTAGATATGAAGGACCTTGGTGGCGTCTTTTGTCACGGGCATTCAGATTCATAGATCGTTCTTGCGGACTATTGGGTTTATCTGGGAGGGCATATGTTGATCGAATTTTAGAAAGATTGACATGCGACAATGTAAACCGGGAATTGCTCACGTACGTAAGGTGATAAGTTGGAGTCTATCACAATGTCCTCATTCAGATATAGAAAAGCCCAAATGAAGAATGTACCTTATGCTAGTGCACTTGGGAGTATTATGTGTATGCTCAGTATACTAGGCACGATGTGCCTTTGCAGGGACTACAAATGGATATCAGTCAAACCCGGGACATGATCATTGGGTTCTTGCCCGAAAGGTTATGAGGTACTTAAGAGGACAAAAGACTATATGTTGATTTACAAACATGTCGGGACCTACAGCTAGTTGGGTATTCGAATTCAGTTCTTTGTTTTGTCGGGATGAAAGAAGTTAACAAGCTGATTTATATCTTTAAGTTAGCGAAGTGCGGTGTCATGGAAAAGTGAAAGCAGAAATCATTATCTCCACCGCCTGTGATTTTATGCATACTTTAACTCATGAGCAATTGGCTCGAAACCTCATTAAGGAGTTAGCCGTGTTTGATTTTGTGGATAGGCCCATACAATTGTATTGTATTAACTCTGCGAGTGTTGTTTATTAACAACAGCGAGAGAGAGGTCTCAAAGTCTAAGCACATGGAGGTCAAATACCTGACCATAAAGGAAAAAGTTCAAAACGGTGATGTTGCAGTGGAGCACATATCAACTGATGATATGATTGCAGATCCGCTAACTAAAGGCCTTCGCCCTTGTGTATTTGATCAACATGTCATTAACATGGGCTTAGGAGTATCATGGAATCTTGTAAATTAGTAGGGCTATTAAGTTTTTATGTTGCTCTTATGAAGGATAGATCAATTTCATTACATTTTGTAATAATTAAGATTTGTATCAACTCTTTTACATTGATAAGGTATTTGTGAATGTAGGTTTATCGAGTTAGTATATAATTGTTGAAAATCTCAAGGCATTGTGTAAACCTTGAATATAGGCTATGGGGCATTCTTGGCATTGGCCTTAACAACATGTTTTGTTACACATAAAGTAAAGTTACCTATCAAGGTAACATATATACAGGTTCGTTGGAACCATGATGGATATTCTCTGGTGACACATTAGGTTTTGTGACACTTAAGGAGAGAGAATTTGGACTAACAAAGATGGATAACACATGAAGTATCCTCATTATGAGGTATTGTCCATTTAAACACACTGCCATATTGAATCCATATTAAAGTTGAAAGCACTCGTGACCATGGAAGGCTTGCGTAGTACATGCAATTCTGCCATGATTCGGTCGAGACTTTATGGGATCGGATTGACTAATGAAATAATCTGCAGAAAACCCGATATAAAGGTGCGCACAGTTTTGTTTCAAATTAATATATTTGAGTGGGAGAATCAAGATTTTTCATTAAGTGTGGGCTTCATTAATTGAAATTAGTGGATAAGTTTGAATTACAGTGGGAAGTAGGATTATTGGGCTTCTTAATAAAACATATGGGGCGCTGGTGTGTGAAATTTAGTCACCGACCCGACCGTGATGAGAGGGCAGAGTGGTCGGAACTGATATATATAAAGGCACAAGTCCCTCCCAGACCCTAGAGTGATCGTACAATTCTCACATACAGTTTTTCTGAGAAATATTTTCTGAGATCAGTGAGAGGCATTCTCATTAAGCCAGATTCATCAAGGGTCAATTGGGAGAAGATCTTGAGGTCGTTTTCTTTGCAGGTCTTCATCGATTCCGCATCAAGAAGAAGACAACAATGGATTCCAAATCAGGTATGTAATTTACAGTTTTTCTCCATTAAAATTATGCTTTGTGTTCTAACATGGTTATCTAGAATTGATAGAATCGTATCCAACAATGCTACCATAACAGGAGCCCGTAATATGCCATTTTAGGAGTGGATTGATAGCAATCTCCATAATAATCGGCAATAGAAGGAAGATGATTGGAGGAAAAGGTTTGATACTTGCCTTTGGTGCATATGGATGTGGGTGAATGATGAAGTTTTTAATAAGCAGTATCATTGGTTTTCAATCGGAAGGAAGCGTAGTAAATACCACAACCATGGTCGCAGCGGCTTTTTCTTCTCAAGCAATCGTTGTCAGGTAGACGCCGGCTAGGTTGGTTTGGAGTTAGGTGGAGTAAACCCCTCTTGGATGGAAAACTAAATACAAATGGCGGTTTCCGTTGGGAAACCAGGTAGCGAGTTCGGGAGGCATGCGAGGAACAACGAGGGGAGAAAGGGAAAGGCGACTACCGATGCGGATCAAATGTAACAACATAAAGGAAATTTGACTTAGGCTCTCCCTCTGTGGTTTAAAAATGGCATGGGAAAATGGACTTACAAGACTTATGGTTGAAGTAGACTCCTTAGTTACCTTTAAGCGGATTAAAGGAACAACAAACTCTCATGCCAATGTGATCCAAGAATGCCAGAATGGCTTCAAAGAGACGTTGGATGGTTAACGTCGAAGCATGTCCTAAGGAGGGGTAACTTGGTGACGGACAAGCTAGTGAAGCTCGCTCTAAAGTCTTATAGTAGGAATATCATAAGATATAGGCTGACCCTCGAAGGAGGTTGGCCGGACCTGATTTTGAGGATTTGATGGCGGTAAATTCGGAGAAGGTTGAATTAGCCGTTGTGTTTTTCTTGAGCTGACCCCTCCAGTGATAAAAAAAATAAAATAAAATGTTAACCTCATAATTACCTAGATATACTTGCTTTAATAATGTTATTTGTGAGTGAGATATGTCTCTTACATACCCACCCCACACATACCCGTCGTGCCATATAAATGGGATAGGGAAGGTATTACTTGTACCTCTGTCTCGGGTTTGGAATTCTTAAACCCACCCCACTAGAGTTTAGGACAAGAATGAAATAAGTATTAGGTGTTGGGTTTGGAAATTAGTACTATCTTCTTCCCAGTGCTTCCTGAAGATGCTTCTGTAGTTCAAGTTTGATGAAGATTTGAAGGTTTAAACACTTAAAGTCCACTAGAGAAATTAGGGACTATTTTCAAGTCAGGTAAGGACTGAATAAGTTCACGGACTCTTGGAATTTAAGGTAACTAGAAGGAAGACATTGAAGAGGCCTATGACTTCTCATGATCTTATGGATAATGTTAAAAGTCATAAAATCCACCTATGAGATAATCTCTCGAATGAAGTTGAAACACAAGTAGGACTTCACTCTAAAGAGGATTGTTTGGTGCCCAAGTATACTAATTACTGTTGTTAAGGCCTGAAGATAATTTCCATAAGAGGATAATGTTGAAATTCATAATTAGATAGTAGTACCTTTGTAGGCGTTTGTCACATACCAAAGAATCACGTGATCTAGTGCATAAAGAAGGAGCCTACTCAATCTAGGACTATGTCATGTGATTTGATGCAACAAGAATCATCATAGGTGAAGGGTTCTACTTGGAATAGGACTCAGTCCCTAGACCAAGTTCGAATGAGAGTTAGAACGAGCATAGAACTCTACTTAAGAGATGACTCCTCTGGTCTCTGGCCCACAGCGAGCATCATGATAAACTAGTATTTATCAACATCCACCATATAATGGAAAGCTCTCCAATCTAATAATCAAAACTATCAAACTAGATTTGGAACATACTGGGTTTAGAATTGTCAATATCGTCGTCTCTAGTATTCTATAAGAAGATGATTGCTTAGAAGATGAAATTTGAGGAAGATTTGATGGGCTAAACATCTTATCCTTGGAATAACCAAAAGTAAGTCCGGACTAAAGTCATCCCACAGTGCACAGACGCACCAGACTAGGGAAATCTGGACCGGAAGGCGGGGCGGCATTGGACGTGAATGGATTAAACATTGAGGCCAGATGTTTGAACATAGTAACCTGGTGCAGAGATCTTTTCAAACCCAACGAGATATAGATCAAATAAAATCATTTGAAACTGAAGTGAAAAATATCAAATCAAAAGTTCGGATCTTCTAAGTATCAAACCGAATTGTAAACAATCCTAGGATTCTATTCGAAGATGAGACTTTAGTAGCAAGTTTCCCTATTTCTCGTGATAGCTTAAAGGAAAGTTCGGATGTCTTCAAAGGTAGGTTTGGAGTCATATTAGGATATTGGTTAGCCTTATCTGAGTCTTCCATGTCGAGATATACAAGGCTATATATTTGGGTTTTTGGAAGATGTTCAACATGGATTCTACAACTAATCTTTGAGGTACTAAAAGCTAAAAGCCTTTCACCTAGTGTGGAAGATCACTTCTTTATGATTCATAAACTTGTCTTATTTTGATGTAATGTGGGCATGGGTGTATGATATTGTTGAGAGGGGAATGAAGGGAGTTCATTCTAAATCCCACTATTACTGATTAGATTGAAGAAGGGCCTTGAACAAAGAGGGAGTCTCGTACCATGTAAGACTAATTGCAACCTTGAATCATATTAGTGGGAATCCTAGCATTTGGGTGTAAAGGAGAGAGGTGAGAGTTCATTCTAAATTCCATTATGAGTGATTAGGTTTCAAGAAGGATCATGTGTAGGGAGGGAATCTCATACCACAAAAGATTAATTGTACACCTTGAATTAGACTAATGAAGATGAGTTTGGGCACAGCCCCATGAACCACGCAGGCGGAGTTGATGAATCATATAAAATTTGTGTGCTTTTATTTTACTGCATATATTTTATTTAGGTTATACACAAGCCATCCCTCGTAGAGGATTTGGACTTATGACACATACAAATCCAGATCAAATAAGCAGGGACCATGTCCAAGAACACTCACTTATATCTGAGATTAGGTAAATGGGATGGAGGTGCCTCATCCCAAACCCGTCTCATTGTTATTCCTAATTTGATCCAAAGTTTCGCATAGGCGATCTAAAAAAGTGTAGTGCGTGTCTTCACCTCTAAAACTCAATAACACTTCAAGAGTATATGGATTGAGAGGTAGAAGGATTTTTGGTTAGAGGAAGCCATTATTAGACGAGTTTCAAATCAAGAAAGCTTAAAGAGAGTTGAGGAATGGGATTAACTTGTGGATCCCAATGCATAAGCATGTGACTTTGATTCTCATCTAGGCATTCTATAATTTCTACATCCTTGTCATTAGATTCCACAAGTATTTACGGATATTTGTAAGTGGTGCAGAATTAAATTGGTTGCAATCTCTGTCTCAAAGATTCATATAAAAAATGTAGTTGTTTTGTTGAGACAAACAATTATTAAAATAAAATAATATTTATTATTTATTTACATAATCAAAATTTATTTAAAATTAAATGTGCATTATTTTATGATATGTAACCAGAGTCATTTATTCATCATGACCAAAAGTGTAATGATGGGGAGGTGGGTGAGTAAGGACTCACCCACCACAAAATTCAAAAGCAACAAGGTCTCCCACCCAGCAGTTTCCTGGCATATATATTTAAAAAAACAGAGGAAGTTTTCAATCATTTTCCCTTTTTGCTCACAATGGTAAAAAAGGGAACAGTAAGTCACAGAAAACACCTTTGTTGGAGTTGCTCACAATCATTTGACTGTTCACAGAAAAATCCCCCTCCCCCCAACCCCCAAGAGGCCATTTCTTGGTAGCTCGACCAGACCAGGGATGGTACATATCCAAGAAAACATGCCTACTTGAAGTAGCATAAGGATATCATATAAATAGGTACATATTCACTAACTTTCTAAGCTGCAAGCTAACCCCCCTGGTTCAGGTAATAATTGGAGTTCAAAGTCAGAATACTTTATTTAAAAATATATATATACATGTAGATTTTTTAAATATTCATAAAAATTAATACTTTTATTTTAAAACCATATTTATCAACTCAATTTTAAAAATTAACCTTAAAACCATTCAACAAATACGGTTTTAAGGTAAATTTAAAACTGTAATTATCAATTATGATTTTAAGGTTAATTTTTAAAACTGTAATTGATAAATATGATTTTGAGGTTAATTTTTAAAACCATAGTTAATGAATACGGTTTTAAAAAAAAAAAAAAAAAACTAGTTTTATGAATATTTTAAAAATAATCTGTGTATAATTTTTCTTTGAAATGAATTACTTTTGTATCAAACTCTCATAATTGGACATGGAATCCAAAGCAGGGATGGTGGTGGTGGTGGTGGTGGAGGAGACTTTTCTTTTTTTTCCTTTTTTCTATTTTTTGGAAAACTTGAATTCATTAATGACTTTCGTCTTTTAGGCTACAAGCAAGCCCGCCTGCCTCAGGTGCTACTTGGACCTGGAATCCAATGCAGGGATGGTGGTGGTGAACAAAGAAGACTTCTCTAGTTTTACGTTTTCTTTTTCTTTTCTTTTTTTTGGGAAAACTTATAAAGAGTTTGAATTCATTAATAACTTTAATAACTTTTAAATATAATTTAAAAGGAAAATTATAATTTAAAACTTGAATTTTAACTACATTTTCATTTAAATCCAGATTTTTACTTTTTCTTTTCTTTTCTTTTTTTTGGGAAAACTTATAAAAAGTTTGAATTCATTAATAACTTTAATAACTTTTAATATAGTTTAAGGAAAATTATAATTTAAAACTTGAATATTATCTACTTTTCATTTAAATCCAGAATAAATTTTTTAAACTTTAATTTTAATTATAGTGACATGAATTTCCTAAAAGGCTAAAACAGGAGTCCAAGCCTGGGCGTAGTTGACGTGGCGTCCATCATGACATAATTAAAGTTAATTAAAATTGTTTATTTTTAAAAATTATAATTTAAAACTTTAACTTTCACATTTTGACTTTTTCATAGAACAATGGGTAGAAAACAATACTTCACAAAAAGAAAAGATTTTTAGATGAAATTTATTTGACTTATATCACATATAGTTTTCTTTTTTCTTTTACTTTTATCTTTATAGTAAAAATTATTTCTCTCTTCTGTTTTAAAATAAAATAATGGTGTTATAATATTTAAATCTATACTTTTTTCTTTTAAAATAATGCTTGCATCATTTCTTATATAAATATTAAATAATGCCAAAATATTTTTACAATTTTAGGTAACTCTTTGTTTTTTTTAGAAACAAATTAATCTACTATAATTTACCACAAGTTTGATGGATAATAAATTAGTGATGTTGTTATCAGAGAAAATAATCATTATTCTAAATTATTATTTAAAATAAAAAAGCAGATATAAAAATTAAATAATCTTGATTAAAAAAATTAATAGAAAATATATAAAAATTTCCAAAATCCAAACCAAAACTATATATACCATATTTGTCAATATATTTGCCTCATTATTTATTCAAATATTGATAAAATTAAAATTCCACATATTCTTCATTTAACAATGAAAAAGACAACTGTAGAATCATAAAATTGATCACAAATTAATTTGAATAAAACAGATATAAAAATTAAATAATCTTGATGAAAAAATTAATGGCAAATATATACAAAAAATTCCAAAATCAAAACCAAAACTATATATACCATATTTGTCCAATATATTTGCCTCATTATTTATTCAGAATTTTGATAAAATTCCCACATATTCTTCATTTAGGAATTAAAAGACAAGCTGTATAATCATAAAATTTATCGAGATATTAATTTGACCTCTTATAACTTGCAACAAATCTAAATAAGTTGAACCCATTAAATTAAAATTTTAGAATACCAACGTCATTTACATTCGTAGCAATATCACACCAAAATTAATAATTTCATTGATTAAAAAAAAAGGATTTGATACTTTTTTCTAAATTAAAAAGTAATAATTTAATCTCAAAATGTATTTTAATAATAAACTCATATGAAAAGTGATAGAAATTTTTCTATAAGTAGAAATATTAACTATTATCCAATTATCATTTTTTATATTATTAGATAATTAATCATTTTTTAGTTTATTGTGGTTTTAAGTCTTATATTCCTTCACAAAAGTATCTTTGTATGATAGACATTCCTTTCATATGCTAAGTCCTTGATGATTTCCATAAGGTCTTCCCATAATTAAAACATGTTATAGTTTAGACGTACCAGAATGCATATCTTTAGAGTCTTTTGAGTTTGTTCTCAACTTGAAATTTGAAATAGGTGATAGCGTTTTTCATGACTTTATTTTCTGTAAGAAGTTCATCAATCCCATCCTCTAAAGCCTTGTTCAATTTGCATACTTTAAGTCATTTGTCAAATATGGCTTTGTAAGATTTTTCAATAGATTTCATTGTTAACTCCTCATTGTATCCGCGTACTATAAGCTAGAGGCTAAATCCATAATCACTATTTTGCTACTTTATATAGTGGTAGACAACTTAGGAACCCTGATAAAAGAGAGAATGAGGTATGTTGTGTTGGGGAGAAAGTATGTGGGCCTCATATAAAAATTATTATTGGATTCAAATGATGTCACATCTTTTTTTTTTTTTTTTTTTTTTTTTATAATATGTTGTCTTCATAACATATGGGCTTGTTTTATATAGTTTTCATAATATCCACCTTTTCATAATTTCACTCACCTATTATATTAGAAAAAACAAGCTAGTCCAGGCCACCTTCTCCTCATAAATTCCCGAAAGGAACACTCAAAAACCATAAACCAACCGCTACTCCATCTCCATTCCTCATCGATTACACCAAAAGAAAAGCAAAATTTTGCTCACCTAGATTCTCCTATACCTCTCTCAATCATCTGTAAAAACCCAACCCATTTAAAATCCAACTTCAGATCCTTTAATATTCTCCCATCCATTATTCCTGATCACGTTTTTCAGATCCCTTCTAGTTATGACATATAAGAACTTTATAATATTATCGGTTTAAAATATGTTCTCATTTCAATTTCTTACTTTATATATAACTTACATGTGGCAATTCTATGTATTTTACCTACCAATTTAACAGTAAAAAAAAAAAAAAAATCGTGTTTGGGTCCGATTAATGGAGCAAATACGATTGGAAAAAAAATGGAGTTTCTAAAAATAAAAGTTATTTTTTTTTGAATTTTCGATTCACTGTCTCACGAGCATTGCCCTTGTTTCACGCTCATGGGCTATGGCCATGTGCGTCATTTCAGCCAAGTCAATAGAGAGCCTACGCACTATCTTTTCCCTCTTTCTTTCCTTTGCTTTTCTTCCTCACATCTTAACTTTTCTATCTCTGCCGAGGAGAAAAAGAGTTGTAAACTTTCTTGGCAGTTTCATGGAAGAGGGCAACCTTTGTATAATTAGGTTTGATACAGAGAATAGATTGATTTAGTGTCGATCTTTGTTTTTATTTACTTTTCATTAGATGATTGTAGAATATATATATTTTTTCTTTATTTTGGTTTGATAGGAGCTGAAGTACTCAAAAGTCAATAATTCTCGATAACCTGTAACTCAAATTTTCTTTTAACATTTCTCAATTTAGATTTTAGTTTTACTTCTTGTAGCTACACATGCATGCCAACCAATGACATTAACTGCTTAAAATCTTGCCAATATTAGGCAAAAGTGGAATCGACATGAAGCTCCATCACGAGGGAACTTTTTAGTGGAAAGAGAGGTGAGGATCACGATGAACAAAAGCAACTCCTGTGACTCCAATAAATTCATGGAAGAATTTATATTAGGATTTAAAGATTGAAAATTGGGATATTGAAGGCGTATCTTTGAAAAGTATTAAGGAAATAAAATATTAAAAAAATGATGCTTTCATGTTTTGTTGTCTCCTATGAAAATCTCAATGAAAATTAAATATGAGTAAATCATTTAAAAATCCTATATATTTTTAAATCATTTAATTCCATATCGATGAATTAAAAACAAATAAAATAATTTTGAAGCAATAAATAAAAATAATATATTGAATTTAATCATTTTTATTTTTCATAGTTTTTCTTTCCTTCTACTTTCCTTTCTTATTTTCTTTCCTTATATTTCCTCAAATTCTAAGAATCAAATATAGCTTCAAAATTCTAAAGAAAATAAAAAAGGCCTATAAACTCGGCTGCACATCTTAATACTCTTTTATTCCAATATCTTACCTCACATGTACTTGTTTTGCACTCATAATAAATTTAAACACAATATTTGAACTCATGTTCCTCCTATCAATTCATATATATTGATTGATTACTTTTCTCTTATTTATTTTGTTTTTCCTCCTTAAAATTATGTTCCTTACTAATTAATTTGCATTCTGGATATCTTATGTGTGTGTTTTATCGGGAAATAATGTTATCCATGCATGTTAAATATAGTGTCCTTGAGCTTGGATTTCTATGAGTCTACATAGTATTTTTTGTGTTAGAGTTTCAATGCAAGAAAGTCCTTTTCATAAGCGAAACACCTTGAATATACATGAAGTTTTTGAGCACTCCAAAATCCAAACCAAAACTATACCAAATTTGTCAATATATTTGCCTCATTATTTATTCAAATTTTAATAAAATTAAAATTCCACAAATTCTTCATTTAGGAATGAAAAGACAACTGGAGAATCATAAAATTTATCAGAAATGAGTTTGACCTCTTATATCTTGCAACAAATCCAAAATTAGTTGAACCCATTAGAATTAAAATTTTAGAATACCAAAACGTCATTTACATTCATGTAAATATCCATAGCAAAATTAATAATTTCATTGATTAAAAAAAAAAGGATTTTATACTTTTTCTAAATTAAAAAGTAATAATTTAATCTCAAAAATGTATTTTAATAATACACTTGTGACGCCCCAACCCGAGGGTCCGGTTGACAACCCATCAACCAAATGGAATATTCGCGGCGCTGATGATTCGATGTCCACGCCGGGGTCAACCTATCTACGTGGACTCATTTAAGTATTTTTCTTGGTGCAAATGTATACAACTTCATATTATTTATACAAGAGTCCGATATACAACTCTTTTACAAGCCAAAATATATCAAAATAGATTGTCCGAATATATTTTACAAACATAGCGGCCACAACCCTACTTCCTCTTCATACTCACTACCATGAGCGCTCATCCTCTCGTACCTAAAAGGGTGATCCCACCGGCTGGGGTGATCAAAGCTCAATAGATATATTTCTCCTACAAGGGATACTCCCACCTAAGTACATATGTAACAAGCATCACACAATCACACACCAATGCTCAGATGTCATAAATAAGATGCGACCAATCATGACTCCAATCCCGAAGTCCTCACCGATTCTCACATGCATACGCCAAGTGTGAAAAACCATCATGGCGCCTGGCCTATGACCCTTTTCCAAAAACAAAATCTTTTTGTTTTATTTATTTTTATCGACAATCACCGAAATATGTTGTGACGCCTCCGACAAGACTTATCAGCCTTCGAAGTATCAGGACACCTCCGACACGACTTGGTCGGCCGAGAAGTACTATGGACAATCTCCGAAACTACTTTTCTACTTGAAGTAAGGACAGGCTCCACTACATGTATATATATATATATATATATATATATATATATATATATATATATATATATATATATATATATATATATATATATATATAAATATATATATATAGTGGTCTACCAGAATTTATTTGCATTCTTTGATGTACCATCAAACCCCAAACACAGGGTCAATCATTTCCATGCACTCACGCTTCATGTCATGAGCCCCATGCATAAATGCACATAAGTATCATTGCATGTCATTTCATGCTGCATGGCCGCCTACATGTGTCACATGCAATATATAAATCACATTACATGTCAAGTGTCATGGATAAATTATGTTTAATGCATATAATTATTTTCTACTTTATCCCACATAGTATCACATAATTTCACATTCACATATTATTCAATTTACAATAATAACCTCACATTAGCCATTCTCGGCCCATAAATCCGCCATTTGGCCTCTAAAATCTAGACTCGTCTAGAAATTCCAATTTTTATAAATATCACGCAAAATCCAATAAGAAATTTCCTACTGCCATACGCGAGTCTCCAGCATTTTAGATACAACCCGGTTCCGAAACAGGTTCCAAACTAGAACGGGGATTCATTCCTCAACGAGATTCAGAGAGTCTTAAGAACACACAAATCGGAGTTCGGACGGAAAAGTTACGGCCGTCCGAAGTTAGCGCTGCCGATTCGCAGGGGTAGTGCGGAAATTCAGTGACGCCCAAAATCCCGGGGGTCCGTTGACAACCTGTCAACCCGCGGAAGATTCATGGATGTCGGGTAACTCGACACCACACCATTGAGTCCCCTTTTCTCAGGACCCAGGATTTAACGAAATCGGGTAGAGTCTCCTTTGTACGGGGAACTCTACCAAAAATACAACATGTGCAATTACATGGTAACTTGTCCCAATATTTTACAACGGCCACACCGGTCCATATCGAAAGTAAAATGTGGCCACATGAGCTCCATTATCCATACTAAACATATAAGACATGACTATGTGGACTACAGTCCATACATAAAGTTTAAATTTACACCACTCTTATACAAAACATATATCAAAATAAAATGTTTAATACATGTTTTACAAAAATATAAATCAAAGCTCAAATCATTTTCTCATTATCGGCTCTAGTGAGCCAGCCTCCCCACATCTCCCGTGACCGAAAGTGGGGTCCCTCGGATCATGAAAGCAATGCCCAAGAGAGTGAAATCCTACAAGGGCTACTCCCCACCTAAGTGCATTACAATATCATGCCACAAAGCACATTCCAATCACGATATGTCAATCCTAGAATGGAATCTACATGACATGAATGAGATGCTACCCTCATGATCCTCGCATCAAGTCCTCACCACTTCTCTTAACATGCAATATGCCATGTATGAAAAACTGTTTTCAAAACAAAGATATTTGTTTTATTTGTGGACAACCCTCCGATAAACTTTAGTGGACATACTCCGACAAATAACTATGTGGACAACGCTCCGACAGATATTGCTTCTGACATACACTATGTGGATAACCCTCCGATATATTATAGTGGACATACTCCAATAATAATTATGTGGACAACCCTCTGATATAAATTAGTGGACATACTCCGATAATAATTATGTGGACAACTCTTCGATATATTGTAGTGGACATACTCCGATAATAATTATGTGGACAACCCTCCGATAAAACCGCTTTGTTCAGAAGCCATGTTAGGCAACCTCCGATCATTCATGTGACCTTTTAGGACATTGTCCCTAGACCGAAACCAACATCAACACCAAACACAATGGTGATTTTTCCTATGCACTTACACCCATTTCATGTGATGTACTTGCGCATAAATGCAATGCAATATGCCATTGCCTATCACCAAGCTACATATATATGAGTGTTATATGTACATGCCTACTCATGCATTTCAACCCATGCATCAATTGGAAAGTTATATCAACGAACACATAAATTCCAAGTATCTGCATGATTCATGCCAATATCAATACACGCATACATTGACATCATAAGTCATTACCACTGAAACGGCATAATGTAATCCCCAGGCCTAATTGTGACATATCAAGTCCATAAGTAGTTTGGCAACAAGCCATGCAATGGCCTCAATCATACACACAAATCATGCATTTTCCTAAGCCTCATGGATAATTATATCAACATGGCTATAATCACCAACCAACATACACCAAATTCAATGTATTAGACCACACACGTCATCACAACAAAGCAATTTGCACACTTGGTGCTACAATTAAATTTTTCAAAAAATATGTGTGCACCAAATTCCAATCATAGGCATATGGCCAGATTATAGACTTAAGGGGCTTTTCGTAGAGTTCAAGAACACAAGAATCGGAGTTCGGACGAGAAAGTTATGGTTGTCCAAAGTTAGAGGCTTCACATGAACAATGACATACGTGAACCCAGAAAAATGCTTTTTTATTGTTCTCTAAATGCCATCCAAACAGCCCCTAAGGCTCAACAAAGACCAAAACATTCCTACTTCAGTAATGAGATCCCGAGAGGAAGGTTCCCTACCTCTTGAAGCGAAGACGAAACCTCCCGAAGACCCGGAAGCTAGAAACCCACGGCCTCCCGAACTTTCCGCTCGAATCTTTGACGAAAATTCTTGATTTCGGTGTCCACGCATTGCCCTTGACGAGTACTCCGACTTTAAGTCTTCAACGATGCAAAGACAACCACCGAGTCTGTGAGATCTTGTAGAGAGAAGTCGGAGCTTCTCCAACTCTTTTCTTCTCCAAACACGAAATCTTGATGAAATTAGTTGCTCCACTCCACGCCAGAGCCCTCGTTGAGTAGGATGAACCAAATCTGCTCGACGAATTTCCTCGATCACCCGATCTCCTCGTAGATCGCAGAAAAGGAGGAGTTTCTCTGCTTTCTCTCTCTATCTCACTTCTCCACGCCCGGCTTTTCCTCAAAAAAAAAATGAGCATTTCCTTTTCTTCTTCTTTTTTGTCTCTTAGCTGTTGACGGGGCCCACTTCGCCCATGAGTCCATGACCCGTCTGTGTTCATTTCTTTCCGAAATAATCTCTTTTCGGGGCTTCACCATTTTAAATGAACTTAACTCAGCTATTTCCCGATCCCGATTCCTCGTAAAAATCTCTTCCCTGGAGTTATTGGCAACTCACCACTCATAAACTCGTAAAAAATTTCCGATTGTCTCATAATTCGACAAAATTTTTCTAGGTCACTAGATTTCTCGAGACAAATTTAACGGCACAATCCATTTTGTCATCCGAGATCTAGAGAATTTTCTAGGCTTCCTTTGAAACGATTATGTTATCTTATTATTATTATTATCATTTTCCATTTTTGAACATTTTAATTTTCCATGGTTTTACACCCCCGCTTCCATTCTCGCCTAGATTTGCTCTAAAATTCCAGGACGCCAAGAATCTTGATGGTCTCGGAACCATTTACCTCTGTCCATGACCACCCCACAACAAAAAAAAATTGACTATTAATAATGAAATAATCTCGCCTCAAGGGGCGAAATTGTTAGGTTCCTACATCTAATTCCTAGGCTTGAAATGAATCGACAGAGGAAACCTACCTCAGAATGTAAATCCTCATCTAATATACTGACTTTACTTCTAGTCTAAACGTAGTTCAATCGGGCTGAACACCACTCTCCTTTCCTCTCTCTCCCTTTCTTCTCATTTTCTCTCTTTCTTTTCCTCTCTTTCTTTCCTTTCTTTCCTCGTCTCCTTTTTTTTCTCATTTTCCTCTGCCGCACTCTAAATAACAAATTACACCCTATATATCCCTTTCCTCCATGTGCCATGCATGTTGACACATGGCATGCCATGTGTCACACACATGGTTTGCCATGTGTCGCCCACATGGCTAGCCATGTGTCGCCCGACACCCGCTGTCTCAAAACGAAATTCGACTATTTTGGGAATTCCAAACGAACCACCTCAAGCAACTAAATTTCGTGATGAAACCCAACGATGAGGTCCATTTCACATCTAAGATCTAGAAAACCCTCAGTTTTAAACCTGTATTGTAGAGGCAAGTTCACCGTGTTTGCCAATTTTTCGGGTGCTCAAATTTACCCGGTTTATTCTTCCTCTTAAAAGAATTTCGCCTCGAAATTGACATGCACATACATACAATCACATGGACATGCATCGGGCCACACAATGTACAAATGATTAAACAACGATCACACATCCCTAAATAGGAAAGGATAATTGGCATGCATCGTGTCCTCACGTTCCCATGTTGCCTCCTCCACTCCTCGGTGCTGCCACAACACTTCACTAGTTTCACAATCTTGCGTCGCAAAACCTGATCTCGGTTATCCATAATACGATCAGGTCCCTCCTCAAAGGTCCCATCTGTGTCAATAGTAAGCTTACCCTAATCCACAACATGAGTCGATCCGTGTACTGCATGGAGACATGGAATATCTCATGGACACTCGATAAACTTGCTCAGAAGTGCCAACTATCAGTAACCTGTGTCACCCTCTAGAGTATCTTGAGGCCCGATAAATCCCGCTGATAGCTTTCCCGCTTGCCGAACCCGACCACTCCTCTGGGCATCACCAGTAACATGACGTCTCGCCTCAAACTCTAGAGGTCGTCGCCGTCTGTCAGCGTAGCTCTTCTGTTGGCTCTGAGCCGTGAGAAGTCATTTTCGTATCAAGTCCACCTTCCCTGAGGTGTCTTTGATCAAATTCGGACCTGTGGTGGGGCTCTCTCCCACCTCCGTCCAACAGACTGGAGATCGACACGGTCTCTCATACAGTGCCTCATATGACACCATCTATATACTCGCTTGATAACTGTTGTTATAGGCGAACTCTACCAAGGGAAAATGCTCCTCCCAGCAACCCTTGAGATCCAGGACGCATGCCCGCAGCATGTCCTCTGACACCTGTATGGTCCTCTCTGACTTACCATCTGTCTGTGGATGAAATGCAGTACTCATCATCAACTGTGTACCCATGTCCCTCTGGAAGCTCTTCCAAAAGTGAGCCATCAACCTGGGATCTCTGTCCGATACAATAGAGACTGACACTCCATGTAGTCGACTATCTCCTCGATATACAAATCTATAGAATTCCCCTCCAGCATGAAGGCTCATCCGCACAGCTAGAAAATGTGCCGACTTAGTGAGTTGGTCCACTATCACCCATACTACGTCGTGCTTCTGTACAGTCCGTGGCAAGTGAGTCACAAAGTCCATCGTGACATGTTCCCATTTCCACTCTACTACCTTCAATGGATGGAGTAGCCTCGCTGGCCGCTGGTGCTCAGCCTTGACCTATTGGCACGTGAGACACCGTCGAATGAAATCCCCAACGTGTTTCTTCATCTCGCTCAAATAATACTGGCAACGAAGATCATGGTACATCTTCGTGCCACCTGGATGCAATTCAAACCGAGAGAAGTGGAACTCCCTAAGGATCTCCTCTCTCAAATCGCCAACCGAACCGTGAATTCCGTCCCTATATCAAGATTGCCTCGTGTACGGCCCAACCTCATCACTTGTACCGATCAGACTGGCCCTCATGGATACCCACTTCGCATCTTGTCCCTGTGACTCAATCACTCCGCTCAGTAGGGAAGGCGTAGCCACCAAACTGTACTACAGTCCAAACTGTCCCACAGTCTTGAGCATCTCACTCTTAGGAAGCTACACTAGCTAGTACTCCCCGTGACTTCCGACTAAGCACATCTACCACTACATTTTCCTTACCAAGGTGGTAATGCAAGTGAAGTCATAATCCTCCAGATACTCCATTCATCTATGCTGCCTTATGTTAAGGTCCCGCTGTGTAAAGATGTACTTCAAACTTTTGTGTTCTAAAATACCTCAAACTACTCACCAGACAAATAATGGTGCCAAATCTTTAAGGCAAAGACTATGGCCGCTAGCTCCATATCATGTGTGGGGTAGTTCAGCTCGTGGTTCTTCACTGATCTAGGAACCATAAGCCACAACCCTCTCGAACTGCATTAAAACACATCCTAGTCCATCTTTCTAAGCATCACAGTGTACAATGTACATCGGTCCCCTTTCCGGATCAATTAGAATAGGAGCTGAAGTCAGCCTCCTTTTCAATTCCTAGAATGCTCACTGGCCACAAGTCATCCTGACTAAATCCTCGAATTCTCTTCCGTCAACCTCGCCATAAAGCCAAGTATTCGAGAAGTCCTCAATGAACCTCATGTAATACCCTGCCAATCCCAAGAAACTGCATATCTCGAAGACTGACTTCGGTCTCTCCTAACTCATAACCGCCTTGACCTTCTCCGAGTCCACAGAGACACCCGAAGCTGACACTACATGCCCCAAAAATCTCACCTTAGTAAGCCAAACCCAGACTCATCGAATCCCACATGTAACTTATGCTCTCCCGGAGCCTAGAGAACAACCTCAAATGATCCTCATACTCCTCCGACCGAGAGTAGATCAAGCATGCGGTCAACAAAGACTACCACAAATAATCTAGATAGGGTCGAAACACCTATGTGAGGTCCATGAATGTCAGCCGCGATTCGCGGCATCCGAAGGTGTCACTATGAACTCTAAGTGCCCATACTGCTTCCTGAACGCTGTCTTAGGGATGTCTGCCTCCATAACCCTCAACTGATAATAACTGGTGCGAAGGTCTATCTTAGAGTAGACTCGCACCCCTCTCAACTGATCAAACATATCATTAATCCTCTGGTGAAGTGATATCGATTCTTAATCGTAACCCTGTTCAACTATTGATAGTCAATACACAGTCGAAGGGTCTTATCCTTCTTCTTTGCAAATAGAACCGGAACTCCCCAAGGTGAAGTTCTAGGTCTAATGAATCCTTTGTCCAACAATTCCTGCAGTTGGACCATGAGTTCCTGCAACTCAACTAGTGTCATCCTATGTGGAGTCATAATTGAAGGAAATAGAGACACCCGATGTAGAAGTCTACATCCCTCGACAGGGGTAATCCCGATAACTCATCCGGAAAAATATCCTCGTACTTGCAAACTACTCGAGGTAGACTCACGTCCTGTCTCACCTCATCCTCCAAGGTAAGGCTTGTTAGCCAACCCCTCAACTATCCGTGCCACCTAGAGTCATACACAGTCTAGGGTAAAGCATCGTGCTTATCCCCCTGAAACATAACACAAACTCCATCTGTAAAACCCGAGAAAATTCTAATTTTCTGAAAAATGGTAAAATGGTAATTTTGGTCAAAATCTGAAATTTTTCTAGATCTCGGGTGATGAAACGGACTTCACCGTTGGAATCTTCTCACGAAATCTAGATACCACGTCAAATTTCATCAAATTTCGAGATAGTCAGAATTTCATGTTTTTCTAGGCAACGAGGATAATGCGAGGACACTTGACACATTTTGAGTGGCTCAAGATGAGACACATGTCAAGAGGAGAGCTAGTCAAACATGAGCTCAAGTGGGACCCATGAGAGACGCATGGTATCATGCTATTGGAAGGAAATCCATGGTAGATGGATAAGGGATGAGTGTAATTCAAGGTGGCCAATGAGAATTGGACACTTGGCAAGTGAGGGGGCACCCAATCTTGACCCATCATCTCCAAAACCAGTTTGGGAGGGAAAGGAAGAGAGAGAAAGAGGGAACACTCACTTCTTCCGTATTCGACGACGTCCACAAATCCCTACGTAGACAAGAGTAAAGTGAGTTGATCCCTAATCGTGAAGAGCCACGCTGCGGTGCCGTGTTGTGGGAGTTTCGACAAATTCTAGGAGGTAAGGGTTCTCTCTACTTGGTTTAGTCCTTTTTAAGGACCTTGTTAATAGTTAGGATGTTCGAAGGAATGGCCGCTCATTCGGTTCCTAAATTCTGGATCAGGGCTTAAATCCAGAGGATTTAGATAGTCCTTAAACCCGACCGACTATATGAGTTGCTGGTGTGTTGATATGTTATTTCTATATTTGAATAACATGTGTTATTTGTGTGATGCTTTAGGTAGTTCCAAGATGGACTGTCGAATTGTTTATTAGCCCATGTGAGCTAATTTGTGTTATTGTTAGTGAATTAATAAATATGTTGTTTGTGTAGTATGATTTTCGTTAATATGTGCATGCGTGATATATTAACATGATTTATGGTGAAATGACATATTGCATTTCATATGCATTGGGGCACCCTAGACTGTAGGAGTGAGTGCATGACATGAAATAAATCGGAGGGTTGTCCAAAACAATAATTTTATCGGAAAGTTTTCTAAAGAATTGTGTTGGGAAATCGTCCAACAATTCACGTCGGAGAGGCCCATGAATTTTTTCAGAGAGTTATCCAACAAATTCACCTCGGAGGATTGTCCAACGTATTTATAGCGGAGGGTTGTCCCCAAATAAAACAAATAGATTTGTTTGGAAATGATTTTCATACATTGCACAATGCACGTGAGAGAGAGAGAGTCAGACTCAGCCATGGTATTGGGTACGCCAGACATTCGAGTATGAATCATGAATTCACTTGAATGTGTGTGTTTGCCATTGCATGAGCACTTAGGTGGGGAGTAACCCTCGTAGGAGATTATCACTACTGGACTTTGCTCACCCGTCGTGGGATCCCCCTTTCAGGTACATGGAGTATTTAGGGAGACAGTGCTCACTAGAGGCCGCTTTTGAGAAGAAAGCCGACATATGGCTTTGTTTATATATTTTGTAAAATATGTATGAAACATTATGATTGATACATGTTTGTATAAGAGTGTAATTAACTCTTGAAACTATTGTAATATAGTTGATTATATTTTGGTGAGTATGGATGTATGGGCCCGACACAGCCATTTTTACTCATGTATGGGTCTCATGATATGAAACACATAGGTTTCCATAGGTTGATGGCGGTCAACGGACCCCCGTGGGTCGGGGCGTCACACCATCTCGTGTGTAGGCAGTAACTCTCCTATGATCACAATCAATGACGACCCGGTGTGCCGTCAACCAGTTCATCCCGAGGATGACATCAAACTCGGTCATGTCCATGACTCTCAAATCCACTATGAGTAGAATCCCGGAGATCTATAACTCATAATTGCGACATATCCGCTGAACACTCACCCTAGTTATGAGGGGAGAGCTCACATACAACGGCTTCTCCAAGGTCTCAACCTCTTCTCTAAGGTCTCAACCTCTAAGCCCAACTCCTCCACACACGATGCATCAATAAATGAATGAGATGCACTAGAGTCAAATAATATCTTTGCCCATAGGCGAGATAACAAAAACATACCCTGTATGATTGACTGCTCTCTAGGCTCAGTCAGTGGTACTATGGCATAAACACAGCCTAAGGTCCCCGAAGTGCCGACTTTTGGCCCCTAACCTCTGTCTCGACCCATACTCTAGCCTCTTTGACCTGTCTCAGGACTCGAGAAGGCACTTACACGCACCTTGCGCCTTGAACCGGTCCTCCGGCCCATCCCGTAAAATGAGCAAACGGTGTCTGCAAACGCCCCATTGGTGCCTGAAACTGTGGTGTCCCATAACTCTAGGATCCCTGCCTCTAGGGGCAATCCCGTCTCACATATCCAGGCTTCTGACAATGGTAGCATAATCGCCTACCAAGTTAACACCTCCGCCCGGCCTTGGCCCCATTAGTCGCGATCTTGTGTAATTAGACACCCCGAGGAATGGAAGTCCTTCCGTCTTTCCTCGAGCCTCAAGGCTGATCCTCCTTCCTCTTCTCACTAGAACCCGCATCTCGGATGCTCCAGGCATCATCAATCTCTCTCTCTATAGCCATGGCTGTGTTGACCATAAAGTCCATATCCTATAGGAGAAGTCCCACAATCTTTCCCCGGATAGACAACTTCAGACCATCCTCAAATTTCCTGACCTTAGCCATATCCATGGCCACATAATCATCCCTAAAACGTGCTAACTCTGTAAACTTAGCCACATATTCGAGTACTGTCATGGATCCCTGTCTCAACTCAAAAAACTTTCGAGCCTTGGCATACTCTGGCAGCCGATGCCGGGAAAACTTGCCTGGCAAAGAGCCTCGAAAAATCATGTCACGCCTCCCCAACTCGAGGTTTTCAATTTCCAATCCCACCATACTGGGATTCACCCTTTAGCCGAAAATGTCGCTGCATGGATCCGTGTCACACGGAGGTAATCTCCAAAGCCCTAAAACTCCCATTCCACCTACCGGAACCAATGTCATCACCACCAAGTCCCTCCTCTGAATGGTGAGGATGATGTGCTTTAAACCTCCGGAGGTCATTCGCCCTCCCCGACCGCCAAACGCACTAGTCTTTGCACGCTGTAACGAACGCCCACGGCTTCCACAAATGCTAGCTAATCAAAGCTAGGCCGTGGTCCGCATCGCCCCGCGGACGACCTCTGACGCTCATACTGACTTCTGGCACATCTACACAAAATTAAGATAGCAATTTGAGATTCTCTCTTTCATTTATCACATTAGTGGCATAATGCCAAACACTAATAAATAACCATTCCTACGTAATCATGCTTATTCGTTAACCCTAAGGTTACGCTTTCGCTTACTAACCCTAGTGTTCTTCAATATCTATACACATTCTATCATGCATATATTCACACAACCACAATACATCTCCCATGGAACATATTAGAACACAAAAGCAATGAATGGACACAATGCCGTGTTCTACACCCATGCCCACTAATCCTAGGTATTTGTATACCTAACTCTCGATACTCAGCTATGACAAGCCAATATCCAAAAACACTGATGGATACCCCCACCCGAGCTCCTAGGTAATCGTTAACCTAAGCTCTGATACCAAGCTGTGACGCCCCAACCCGGGGTTCTGCTAATAACCCATCAACCCGTGAAATATTCGTGGGCGTCGGATGATCCGATGTCCACGCTGGTTAATCCCATTCACATGGACTCATTTCTCTATATTTTTCTTGCAAATGTATTCAACTTCCCATATTATTATACAAGAGTTTGATATACAACTCTTTTACAAGACAAAATATATCAAAATAGATTGTCCCAATATATTTTACAAACATAGTGTCTGGGCTCACAACCCTACTCTCTTCATACCCACGGCCTCGAAGGAGCATCGTCCTCTCGTGTACCTGAAAGGGTGATCCCACGACAGGGTGAGCAAAGCTTAGTAGATATATCTCCTACAAGGGTTACACCCCACCTAAGTGCACATCCAATGCCAGTTACACAATCACACACCTGAATGCCTGCATGTCATGAATAAGATGCGACCAATCATGACCCAATCCCGAGTCCTCACTGATTCCCTCACACATGCATATGCCAAGTGTGAAAAACCACCATGAGCATTCCGTCCATGACCCTTTTTCCAAAACAAAATCTTTTTGTTTTATTTTTTTTTATTGGACAGTCACCGAAATATAGTGTGGACAGTCTCTGATCAATACTTTGGTTATCCTCCGAGAAGTACTGTGGACAATCTCGATACACACTTTGCTATTGGTCTCCTCCGAGAAGTACTAAGTACAATCTTCGAAAAACTACTTTATATATATATATATATATATATATATATATATATATATATATATATATATATATTGGATGTTTCGAGAATCATTTGTATTCTTTGATGTACCATCAACCCTAAACACATGGTTTGGCCATTTCCATGCACTCACACACCCATGTCATGCGATGCTCGTGCATAAATGCAATGCAAGTGTCATTGCATGTCATTTCATGCTACATTTACGCTACGTGCCACATGCAACATATAAATCACACATTACATGTCAAGTGTCAGGGATAAATTATGTTTAATGAATATAATTATTTTCATTTTTGTCCCACATATATCACATAATTTCACACATTAACATATTATTCAATTTATTAAGAATAACACATTAGCCATTTCCGACCATAAATCCAGCCATACTTGGCCTCGGAAAAATCTAGACTTAGTCCATAAATTCCAGCTTTTATAAATATCACGCAAAAATTCAATAAGAAATTTCCTGCTCAGGCCATACCTAGCCCTGAGCATTTTAGATACAACCCGGTTCCGAAAATAGGAGTTCTGGAAACTAGAACTGATCGTTCCTTAACTGTCCATGACCAAGCCCACGGCCCAAACCACGGTTTTCCATAGAGTTTAAGAACACGCAAATCGGAGTTCGGACGGGAAAGTTATGGCCGTCTGAAGTTAGCGTTGCTGATTCGCAAGGGTGGTGCGGAAATTCGGGCATACCCCCGTTTTCCATTCTTCCCATATTTGCTCAGTTTCGGGATGCCATGCTCGACCTCGATGGCCTCAGGAACTCATATACTCAGTCCATGACCGTCCCACAACCAAAAATAGACTACACAATGAAATAATTCGCCCCGAAGTGTGGCGAAATCGTTAGGCCCCTACACTCCCAGCGTGAAATGAACCTGACTGGGGAGGAAACCTACCTCAGAAGCCAGAGCCCTCATCGAATATACGCATTTCATTGTCCGACGAAGTTCCGAATATTGTCGAAACACCGCTTTCCTTTTCTTCTTCTTTCTCTCTCATTTTCTTCTCCTTCTCTCTCTCATTTCTTTTCCTCTCTTTCTTTCATTTCTTTCCCTCTCCTTTTTTTTTTTTTTTTTCCTTCCATTTCTTTCCCTCTCCTTCTCTTTTTTTTTTCCTTCCATTTCCTTCTTGCTGCTCCCTCCTTGTACGAACAACTCCCACATATATATCCTTCTCCATGTGCCATGCATGTTGACACATGGCATGCCATGTGTCACACACATGGCTTGCCATGTGTCACAGACATGGCTTGCCATGTGTCACACACATGGCTTGCCATGTGTCCTACATGCATAGGCCTTTGCTTAGCGCATCGCGGACACATGGCTTGCCATGTGTCACCCACATGGTTCGCCACATGTCACCCACATGGCTCGCCATGTGTCGTCGACACCCGTTGCCTGGAAAAACGTGAAATTCCGACTATCTCGGAATTCAACGAAATTCACCTGGGCAACTAAATTTCACATGACGAACCCAACGATGAGGTCCATTTTTTCATCCAAGATCTAGAAAACTTTCAAGTTTTCAACTTGTATTGTAGCGGCAAGTTCATCGTGTTTGCCCCATTTTTTAGAAAAGCTCAAATTCTAACGTTTTACAAAACTCATATGAAAGTGATAGAAATTCTTCTATAAGTGTAAGTATTAACTATTATCCATTTATCATTTTTTTTATATTATTAGATAATTAATCATTTTTAGTTTATTATATGTTCTTCAATCTTATATTCCTTCACAAAAACTATCTTGTATGATGAACATTCCCTTTCATACCTTAACCCTTGATGATTTCCATAAGGTTTTCCCATAATTAAAACACGTCAGTTTAAATTTATCGTAATGCAATGACCTTGAGTCTTTTCAGTTTGTTCTCAACTTGAAATTCGAAATCAGTGAGAGCGTTTTTCATGACTTTATTTTCTTTAAGAAAAGTTCACCAATCCCATCCTCTAAAGTCTTGTTCAATTTGCATACTTCAAGTCAGGGATTAAACAATCAGATATATAGACCGATATATCGGCGATATAAAGGATATCGGAAGCTACCAAAACGAAAGAAGTGATCAATAGTTGATTGTGCAAAAAATCAACAAAATATCAACAATATCATCGAAATATCAGCGATATATCGGAAATACTCGATATATCGTGGAAATCTCAAGCGTCACTAACAAGCCGGCATCAGCAAAAAAATGAGTATTTATCATCGATAAACAATAAATCAACTATTAGCACTGTTTTTTTTAAATATTTTTTATTATACGTTGTGTTTATTGTTTTGGTTTAACTTAATAAGATTATTTTTTGTTTAACTTAACAAGTAAATTTTTGTTTATTTATGTCATTTTTACATATTTTTAAAGTATTTGAATGAATATTTGTTAATTTTTGTTTTACTGATATCTGTAAAAGATATTTTGATCCTTCCTTTAAGTCATTTGTCAAATATGACTTTGTAAGATTTTCAATAGATTTCATCGTTAACTATCAATTGTCACTTACTACCTGCACTTAAATCATACTCACTATTTTTGCTACTTCCTATCTCGCCTACACCAATTGGATACAAAAACATTAATACTTCTTCGAATTTTAAAATTACAAAAGTGATTTTGTTATACAAAAGTTATAAACTATTATTATAAGTTTCATTTATAAAATACATAATAAAATATATATTTATAATATTTTTCAGACAAGAATTTCCAACCAATGACTCCTATTTAATGAGAATATTAAAAAGCATATTCATGTTACATTGCTTTTTATTAATTTTTTATTTTTTAATCCCTTCTATTTTGATATGGTGTAAATATTAAAAAAGAACACTGTTTGAGATGTCATTTGATTGCCTTAGGTTAACTTCAATCTCAAATTCTTAAAATATCATATATTTTACCAACTCATGTTGTAGCATGAGAGATTCGCATTTATGTCAATTCGACTTAAAAATTTTTTTTTTTACGACATATATATATATATATATATATATATATATATATATATATATATGATAGAGTAATTTTTGAGAAAAATACATAAATATACTTGAGATATAAAGACAAAAACTTCAACAAGATTATTTTTAATATAACTATAGTTTGAGTACCTCATCCATATAATTTTAGTGAACCTCTATGCATTTTATGTTTATTGTCAATGTTTGTTTTTAGGGATCAAAAAACATTGAAGGGATGATCTTAAATTGCACTCAAGTAGTACCCATACAACTTCATGCTGAAGCTTTCTAAAAGATGAATCAACTTCGATTCCTAGAAGTCGGACCCAATATGGTTGAATTCTCCTAAGACTTTGAATTGCCTTCCCGTGAATTAAGATATCTTGATCGTTGATACAATTTTAGCATCTATGCCATCAAATTTTCATGCGGACAATCTTGTTGTGCTCCACCTCCAGGCAACAAATTTTAAGACATCTTTGGGAAGGGAAACATGGTGGCTACTATTATTTAGTGGTATTTTTGCTCTAGACTAGCTTTGAAGTCTTCTGAACTTTACTAATTATTAAAGAAAATTTTCTTCTATCACAGCATGCTAAAAAGATAAAAATACTTTATCTTAATAGTTCATACCAATTGGTTGATATTTCAAGCATCTCAAGTGCATCAAATTTGGAGTTTCTAATTCTAAAAGGTTGTACAAGGTTACTTAAGTGTTAACCCATGCATCAACATTGTTATTAGATTTTGTACTAACTATTTCCTGAATATAATAGGGTGCAAAAGACTCGAGAGTCTTCCAACGAATCTTCATAAGCTTAAAAGCCTTCAAACTCTCTATTGTGCTAACTGTCAGGAGCTAAAGAGTTTCCTAGAGATCAAGGAAAATATGGGAAGGTTAAGAGTGCTTAATTTTTGTAGAACAGGTATAACAAAAGTATCCTCATCAATTAGGCATCTACATGGGCTTGAATACTTGAACTTAAGTTGTTGCAAAAAACTTTTGAGTCTTCCCGACAGTATTTGCAATTTGAGCTCTCTTGAAACTCTTTAGCTGAAAGATTGTCCAATATTAACGAGATTTCCAGAGATTGGGGAAAATATGGGAAGGTTAAAAGTGCTTAATTTTAGTGGAACGGGTATAATAGAAGTACCCTCATCAATTAGGCATCTACAAGGGCTTAAAGCTTCTGACTTAAGCGCTTCAAGCCTTCGAGTCTTCCGACGCATTTTGTAGCTCTGAGCTCTTAGAACTCTTCGGTAAAATTTGTCCAATAAAGAGTTTTTCGTAGATGGGGGAAAATATGGGAATGTTAAGAAGGATTAATTTTAGCAAAACGGATATTATAATAGAGGTAAATTCTCATCAATTAAGCATCTATAAGGGCTTGAATTACTGGATTCTTAGTTGTTGCCCAAAACTTTCGAAGTTTTTGGAAGGTATTTGTCATGCTTGAGCTCTCTTAAAACTCTTCTTCAAGAGGTAGGTTGTCCAATAAAGAGTTTTCCAGAGATCGGGGAAAATATGGAAAGGTTAAGAGAACTTGATTTGAGTAAAAGAGATATAATACAAGTACCCTCATCAATTAGGCATCTACAAGGGCTTGAATACTTGGACTTAAGTTGTTGCCAAAAACTTTCAATTCTTCCCGACGTATTTGTGTCACTCTAAAACTCTTAGATTGGAAGGTTTCCCAATAAAGAGTTTTCCAAAGATTGGGGAAAATATGGGAAGGTTAAGAGAGCTTGATTTGAGAAAAACATATGTAATAGAAATACCTTCTTCAATTAGGCATCTACATGGGCTTGAACACTTGGACTTACGTGGTTACCTAGATCTTCCAAGTCTTCCCAACAGTATTTATAGTTTGAGCACTTTAAAAACTCTTCGAGTGGAAAAATGTCCAAAACTCAAGATTAATAAATGGAGCCAAACATCTGCTTAAGCTCCCAGATTTAAATCTGACTTGTCAGATTCTAGGGTCAGGAGTACTTTGGCAAAATAACCGCTGCTCTTCATTGAAAACATTAAATCCATGGACTGATCAAAGGGAAGAAGAGCTCCTCAATCATATCTACCCCTTGTCATCACTGGTACAATTATGCATGACAAACTTTGCTCTTAGAGGAATCCAAAATGATAGCTGCAACCCATACTCATTGAAAATGTCATGTTCATGTAATGACCCTGAACGGAAGGAAGAACTCAAAGGATATTTCCACCAATCTTCATTGAAAATTTATCTCAGAATTTCAATTTAAGGAAGTAGGAATAATCCCCTTTGATATTGGTAATATCTACCTTCATCAGAAGTTTATCTTTACATTACCGCAATATAAGCGGAAGCGGAGAGGTCCTAATCATGTTTGCCACCTATCATCATTGAGACAATTAGATCTACAAGGGAACCATTTTAGTACCATGCCTGTTGGCATCAGTCGCTTTTTTAATCTAAGAGTCCTTAACTTGAGTCACTGCAAGAACCTTCAACAAATTCCAAAGCTTTCATCAAGTCTACGAGTTTTAGATGCACATGGTTTGGATCGTATTTCATCAAGCTCCTCAATTCTTCATCACTTTCATTATCTGATCGATTGCTTCAAATCAAAGGTAAATCAGATATGATTCTCATGGCACCTACCTTTTTCTTTTGTATCCACTGGTTTTACATGGTGTTTTTCCACAGGACTCTACGATTGATGTTGGTGATTATTCATTGGATGAACCTGGAATCAGTATTGTTTTCCCCAAAAGTGGTGGAATTCTAGAGGGGATAGCCAGTGGAATTACCAATGGTGGTGAAGTAATGATAGAATGCCCTCCGAATAGGTATGAAAATAATGACTTGTTGGGATTTATTCTATGCTGTGTTGGGTTTCCACCTAGATTTGGTTCCTGTAGCAACAAATTTTATTTAGAAGCCCGAGTATCTGAGCAAAGACACTGGGGTTCTTTCTCATTTGACTCTTCCTGTTGGGATTGTGATGAATTAGAAACAGCGTGGATAATATGTTATCCTAAGGCAACTATTGAGGAATATTATCGTTCCAATCAATGGACATACTTTACAGCTTCATTTGTTGGTGAAGCAAGAGTGCAATGGTGTGGTATCCATCTTATATATGCCAAAGATTATGAACAGATGCATGATCCATCGATGCTACAAGGCAATTCTTCTCATGGGAATCTTGGAGACTGCGGATCACCAAAAGAAGATGATTACAGTAAAGCTCACAATAAAAGGAGCCCCAATGTGCACGTAGAGCCTCAGAGGATGAGCTCGCACCATAAAAGATTCAGAGGAACCCAAGACCGATCTCAAGTTTTAGGCTCTACTGCACTTGCATCATCAAAGATCTCTTTATTGGTAATTCATATTCCTTCCCAGTTCTAATTCAAAGATCGGAAAATTTTTTTATATGTTTCTTCTTTTTATTTTAATTTGTGTTTTTATCACTCCATGGGCTTAAACTTCATCAGATAATTTCCCAAGTTTGTTTTTTCTCTCTCCAACCGCTCTACTTAGATTTTTCGCATTTTCTTAAACCTCGTATTTCCATATGAAACCCAATTACATTCGAGCATTTCAATCTTTGTAGCTATTGTTTGAACCATTTCTAGGGTTTCTTTTTTCTGGAAGTTTGTGATGTTATTTATGACTTGATGTTTGGGGGTGTTTTGAGAGGTTTATTCTTTCTTTTTTCTTTTTTTTTTTCATTGTGGTGATTCATGGAACTAAAGCTTCATAGCAGGAAATGGAATGCGTGAGATGGCGAAGTTATTTGCTCATGCCCTGTTTGGCTACTGAGAAGGAGTTTGAAGGAGGATGGAGAATTAAATAATTTTTCAATCTAATAAATGAGAAACTATATTGTGTGTTTTAGGAATTGGAGCATTTGCTATTATACAAGCCAGTTTCCAAGAAACTATGGGGAAAGCATGGAAAATAAAGAATTTTTTAAATCAATAAAGGAAAATGAAATGTGTATAATTTGGGGAATTAGAGTTATTTGCCTGCGATCTCTCGTGGCCCAGCAAGTATGGGGAAAAAAATAGAAAACAAAGGATTTTATTTTTTTAAAATTTATTTACTAGGAAATGGAATTTATTTATTTGTCCTTTTGGGGAATTGGAGTAATTTTCTTGTGGTTTTTGTGGTTGCTGAGAAAGCATGAGAAAATAATAAGCTTTTTGATCTTGAAGATGAGTTTTTGTTGTGACTTTTTAATACTCAATCTGTTTTGAATCTTCTGACATTGCCTTGTTTTTCTTATTCCTTGTCATTTCCATCGGGCTGTTTGTCATATATATTGTATAAGTTATTCCAGAGCTTCCATCAGTCTGCGATTTTTAGATCCAAGCGGTTCGATCGTATTTCACGTTTTTCCCATTTCTTCGCCATTTTCCATCGATTGGTTCAAATCAAAATAAGTAAATTAGGTAATATGATTCTCATGGCATACACCTTTTCTTTAGTACCCACCGTTTTATGTGGTGCTTTCATAAGACGCTGGATTTCTCAAGCTTGATGATCGCTCATATAATAAACCCGAATTATTATTACCTTTCCTAGAAAGCAGTGAACGTCATGAACAGAAATCTCCGACGAGCCGCACTTACAGAAGATCCTACATGAACCCTAAGGTCGATCTCAAGTTTTAGGCTCTACCACACTTCCATCCTCAAGACTCTCCTTATTGGTAATTCATATTCCTCGCTCTTTCTTACTTAAAGATCAGAATTTTTCTATCCTTTTTCTCCTTTTTATTTTAACCTATGTTTCTATAACCCATTGAAACAACTAAGAAGAAGAAACACACATTTGACAAAATAAAATAAAATGAACCTTTATTGAAAAGTAAAATAAATTTTCGAATATACCCATGAAGAGTGCTAATCCTCTTTTCTATCCAAAGAAATTAACAAGAAGCAAACCTTAGAAGGAATATAAACTCATCCTAAGATCCTAAAATGAATCCAATGAGAAGCATAATCCTAAAAGGAATCCGATTAGAATCTTAATTTAAAACCTAAAATACTAAATAAAAACCTAAAATAATTAAATCACAAGAAACATACCCATGGCGCAAACTTCAATTGTATTCTCTCTCCAATGTAGCCGTTTGATTTTTCTCAGATTAAAACCTCCTACATTATTTGAAATCAAATTACATTCGAGCACTTTAATCTCAGAGGCCAATGTTTAACTTTCTATTTCTAGGTTTCTTTTTTGTGAAGTTTGTAATATTGCTGATTTATGACTCGATGTTTGGGATGTTTTTGAATGGTTTATTCACTTTTATGGTGGTATTTATGGAACCAGAGTGATGGTTTTTGATCGCTTCCTCGTTTTTGGTTGTTGAGAAAGAGTTGGAAGGAGGATGAGAATTAAATAATTTTTCAATCTTAATAATGAGAAATTAGATTTATGTTTTCTTTGGGAATTGTAGTTGTTTGCTTTTATAATACTGTTTCCTGAAACTCCAGGAAAGCATGGAAAATAAAAGAACTCTTAATTAAATAAAGAAAATGAAATGGTTATATTATGGGGAATTCAGCTAATTAGTTGCCCGCACTTTTGTTACCCAAAGAAGTGTGGAAAAAAAAAAGAAAGAAAACAATTATTTTATTTTTTAAAATTTATTTAATAGAAATGGAATGTATTTATTTGCTCTGGGGAATTAGAGTTATTTGTTTGTGCTTTTTGTGGTTGCTAAGAAAGCATGTGGGAAAAGAATGTTTTTGAGCTTGAAGAGTTCATATTAACAATGATGCTTTTGATATTAATGATCCTTGCTTTGAAAGGAATGCTACACTTATTTAAATGTAGCTACCATCTCACCTTGAAAGCAAGTGAATAAAAATAGTTCATCTCTCCTTAAACCATTCATGGCAAATGAATTCAATGTGTATAAAAATGCTACAGCTGAGAGTTTTTCAGACTCGATGCATTTTTGTTTCCATGAATAAACACTTTTCTTGTTTTTCTTATTAAAATTAAATTGTTGTGATGTTTATTGGAAATGAATTCGCCATTTTTACCCCATATTTGTTTTTGTTATAAAGGTTCCTATTTATTGAATCGTAATAGTGATAGTTTCCGTTGTTCGCATTGAAATTCAACATGCTCGAGGGAAATCGCCTGTGGTTGCAATCCGTTAACTTGCTCAAGAATACGTGGGTCAATTATTTAATCAATTGCACGCTTTTCTTGATAATATAATTCATGTGGGATGCACCTAAAGAGCATCCTGAGAAGACTAAGTTGTTATTTGTTTATTCTATTGGTAAGTAAGTATGCTGAATTTTATGATAAAGTAAAAATGATATAACCTATATGAATGGTTTTGGGCATTTGATAGCATGAGGGCTTGTTCTGTGATACCATGTTTATTTTCAATTAAGATTTACATGGTTGTAACAACTCTTGATTTTCTATGTTGAAATGTTGAAGATTAAAATTTGAAGCACATTGTAGGTCACTTTTAGTACTAGATTCTATATTTATACCTAATTAACTCCACATGTCACAGAATTTCTAAAAACTAATAACATAGTCAAAATGAGACTGACCATCTTTTCTTAATGCTAAGAGGTGGATGAGATTTTCACTATTACTTAGTTTCCAATATTTGCAATTTATGAGGAAGTGACTTACTCAAAGATGAGATTCAAAAGGCCGAAATTTCTTTACGATGAAATGAAAAGTTGAATGAGTTATGAAGTTCAATTCAAAGCCACTATAATATTCACTAAGAATCACACACACGTTAGCGTGACTTGAGGAAACATATCTAAGAAGGTATTGGTTAAATCTATGGCTGAAACATTTACATAACCGATGGCTAGGAATATATGAATGATATATATGTTGATATTTATATTTGATCGAGTGGTCCTCCTTCCGATGACATTTATGAGGCCTCGCTATAAGTTCCATGTCGAGCTCCCTAGAAAAGCATTGATGGATGTAATTCTTGTTGGCATTGGTATGTTTAGCTATAACCTCTTTCATAGTATACTCGCTTCTACAAACATGATTACATTCATAATTTAGTCAGCAACCACTATAAGAAAACACATGTTTTAACAGCATATTTTTAGTAGGGGTCATTTAAATTCATAGCTAAAAATACATATACCTGCGTTTATTGAATCGATGCTATGAAAGGAAGTTTTTCCTTTCTAACCTGCTCGGAAATTAATTGGGTCTTACTATATAAACTCTTATAGTTGCATAGAACATAGAACCACTGTTATATAATGGTTTGTTCTTTCCCCCCTCTAGCGTGCACGCCCTCTCTCCCAGTCTACCCTAACTCCCTTGGTCTCTCTTTCTTCAATGAGCACCGGACTCCCTTCCATTGAAACACTCTCTTGGCTCGATTCAGTGCGAATCTAGCTTTGATGTTCAAAGTTTTCCGAATGTAGCTTTTGTCTCTCATATTTACTTTAGAAACCGTTCTATTCACCTCTACGCTCCCAATCTCTGCTTTTCTTTCAATTTGAGTGTTCTCAGCTTACTAGAGAGCTCCAAACGCTCTAGCTCTCCACAGCCTCCTAATAGCCTGTAATTCGATTCATTTATGTCCAACTTGAGTTCCGTGTCCTTTCTCCATTCTAAGTCCCTGCCTCAACTTTTCCTCTTTCTCTTTGGTTAACCTTCATTTGGTTCCCGAGAAACAAAATAGAAAATTGAAATCGGATTTGTAAATAATGGAACTCTTGATTGAGTTGTTTTCTTTTCTTCCTACCTTAAGCTCTTTGAACAATACAAATCTCACGATTCTAAATTAAAGGCTCATAATGTGGTTAAACTTGAACTGAACCTATGTTCAAGGTTCTTCTCGACCGACAGCAATGGAGACCATGAATTGGGTCCACTCAACCTATCGTACAGACTATCATGGGTACTACACGGCTAAACCGCTGGAATGCTGATGGAAGAATCTGTATGAAATGTATATTTTTCCTATGAAATTCGGTTGGTCTATGCTCTAATTGATAGCTTTTCCACAATTTTAAATTTTAAGTTTGTGATCAGTTGAAATCGATGAATGGTAATGCCCTATTAATTCCATTGCATTGCCCTAGTTTCTGTTGAATGTTTATTCTTTAAGTTTTCTAGAGTAGTGATTTATGTAGACTTCATTTCTAATTGAAAATATTATGAGATTAACATATTATCATCTCATGGTTTTGTATAGTTTTATGTTTTATGAGACGCCCCCAACGCGGCACCCGGTGTCAGGCGAGGGTGTCTTATTTTTTTTTTCCTATTTACTATAAACTTGTTCATTCATATATTGTTAAACACTTAACTTGAAATATATTCTGTAGCAGTAGATTACAAAATATATTCAAACTCCATAAATGGGAGTGTTCAACATATACAAACTTTACATTGTTTACAAAAACAAAGACATATACAAAATATACCAAAAAGGTTCTCAGTGGGCACCTAGTGTTGCGTTGACCTTGATTGCTAATGCAGATTGTCCTGACTTATGTTTCCTCCTTTTGTACTTATATGGATGAAACACTCCATGCTGTTTATAATAGGAATAATACCTCGTGATGACCCTACTATGATCATCACACTTTAGACACATGCATATACATATTTCATATATATCATTTACATGCTTTCTATACATATTTCATACTTACTTATCATATGATGTTTCATTTTTATCATCGCTCATATACATTTTGTGGTCATTTTACACTTCCTTTGCTTCTTGTTCTTGTTACAAGAGTACTTGTCATCACATAACAAATAAGTATGCTTCATATCATGTCATTTATCATATCTAAATCATTCTTCCAGATATTCTCGCTATTTGTTTTACAAGCCATTTAACACTCCAAATTATACTATACGCTTTTTTATTACATGTTTAAGGTTTAATATAAGAAAATTTTGTATTTTTTTTTTTCTCGGGATTTAAATGCTAAGTGAGAAATGAAAACCTCGAGATTAATCCAAGAGTGCAAGGGATAAAATTAGCAATTTACCAATCCAGGATCTAAAGGTCATATGATAATAAGATTATATGCTAAGTTAGAAATTGAATAAGATTAATTGTAAATAATAGAAAGATGAAGTCCTTAATAGCAAAAATGAGAAATTAAATCAAAATAAAAGATAAGGCCAAACATGGCCTTATGAGAGAAGACCAAAATATTTCATTTTGGTGTGAGAAAGCTAGGGCTTTATGGTGGGAAAAGAGAAAAGAAGAAGAGAAAAGAAGAAGAGAAGAAGAGAAGAATAATAAAATCCAGGTTTGGAAGTTTGAAATTCATGTTTGGAAATTTCTTATTCATGTTTTGAATGTTTAGAACACCTCTTTTGTTTGGAACTCTTGGATTTGTTGGTTAGGAAACCACCCTAACCCTTTCTTTGTCTATGCCTAGGTTAGGAAAACCCTAACTCTTCAATACATGTGTATTTCTTGGGGTGGCTTAAGTCATCTTGGGGTTGGTTTCGAGTTGGTTTAGTTTTTGTTGTGAAGATTTCCTATGAGAATGGCCGTAACTGCCATTTATGTAGAAATCATAGCTTACACCTAAGATCAAGGTTGTTTTTTAGCCTAGAAGAGTGGTAAGTACCAGCACCGAGAGCTGAGAACCCAGACCAAAGAGCCATCCAGAGGGTATTGCACAAGATCAAAGCCAGTACCCAGATTCAAAGTGACTTAAGGCCTGATAATGTTAAGTATCTATGACTAAAGTGACTTAAGGCCCAGATAGAATGTTGCACCCAGACTAAAAATGAGTACCGATACTCAAAGAGATTTAAGATCTAGAGGAGGTTAAGTACCGATATTGAAAAGTTGAGTACCGGTACTACAACCTTGTTTCTATCATGTTCTTCCGTTAATTCCGAATGAAAGGATCAGTACATGTATAAAAGTCATATGAAAAAAGTTATGAACCTAGCCTCGACGATCCAATCGTTGGGAAAACATTGTTTCTTGCCCTTATTTGATAATGTAATTACAGTTAATATAATCCCGTAAGACATATATTTGTATGCCCGCTTAAGATCGACAATGTAATGAATAGAACTCGTTTAGTGCGACGATACTCCTCAAGCAAGGTTACGACACTTCTATTACGTATGCATTAATGCCTCTATCCGCGGACGACACTCCCGCATTGTGCCACGACACCTCTCACATGCGTGCAGCACGCCTCTATTCAATATTGCACTGCACCGTCTGCACCTATATGATTGTGTCCCTATCATTCATTGTTACAAGTCTATGCAGGTATATACTTATATGTTGTCTATCCGAAAAATATGACATATGCAAACATTTATATGATAAGAATATGAATAATGAACGATAAGAAAGCATAAGTAATCGGGCTTCGTCTGTCAGATTGCACTACAGAACCTTTGTACAAGATCTGCTCAACTCCTACGAGATATGAAAATCCTGTTATAAGAATTATGTTATATGTATCCGCTACACCAGGACCACTCAAGTGGTCATATCTATTATCTGTTTCCCACTAAGATATAAGCTTAGCACGAGTGTTTCATCCGTGTAGGTACTAAAAAGGACATTTGAGGCATTCCGCATCCTCCACGACCAACACAACAATAAGAGCCCACCTTTTGTAGGTTTTTGATTTTTGGTTTTGTAATGCAAACGTAAAGTTTTTGTAATAGTGGAATTTGTATAAGTACAAAAAAAAGGGACTCAGGAATATGTATAAGACAGTTTAAATAATTAATATGGTATAAGATTGTAGTTTTATTTCCATATGGATTTATATATGAAATGGGCCCATCGATGTTAGAAAAGGGTTATGGAGTCCCAGTCCCGTGCCGCCTCTCACTCCCCATGTAGGGGTGACAGCTTCATGCTTGCATATCTTGTATGGATACGGTGTTCATAGACCTCGATTTTGAGGGGAAACTCATATGCCTACATATACCTTAGGTTTTATTTTGGTTTTGTAATGCAAATGTAAAGTTTTTGTAATAGTGGAATTTGTATATACAAAAAAAAAGGGACTCGTGAATATATAGGACAATTTAAATACCACTATGGTGGTAATATTTAGAAGTTTTATTTCCATATGGATTTATATATGAAATGCCCATCGATGTTAGGAAAAGAAAATATCAAGTCCTGCCTGCCGTGTTCCCTCTCTCACCCAAAGTGTGGTAGGCGTGATGTACCATGCCTACATATACCTTAGAAGTGGATACGGGGAAACTATAAAGACTTGAAGGTGCTGTTATCATTGTACAAGACAATGAACTATAAGGGCTCGGTTACATCATATCATCAGACGAGACAATGACTCTATAAGGACCCAAAGGTGTTGAATGACTTAATTCCGGGTCAACTGATCAAAGATGTCGCGTGACTTTTATCCCTAATAGGAATGCCCATCTATCCCCCTTATCAAGTTTTAAGCAGACAATCCATTTTTAATTCATTTTTAGTACATATATCATATCCCCAAATAACTATTGTTATTCGGTAATCAAATGCTAAATTTACAACCATTTACTCTTATCTTTGCATTTTCATGTATTTATGTATACTATCAAATATTTCTTACAAACAAAGCTCCCTTTTAGAAAAATTTTCTAGGTCCAATGGAGTCAAAATTTGAAGACACCTATTTCCAGGAAATTTGTTATCCTAAAAGTCTAGTTTATCGAGAATTTTGAATCACTCAATTTGAATGAGTGATGACCAAGTTATGGCCTAGACAACCAGGACCACTCTAATGTCAAAACATAACCAAAACAGAACCAACTATGTCATGCAACATAGCCCTCATGAATTCTCAAGAATGGGTCCAAATTTGCATACACCTATTTCAAGGAGATTTGTTCTCTTAGAAATCTAGTTTACCCATAATTTTAAATCACTCAATTTGGATAAGTGATGGCGAAGTTGTGGCCTAAACAACCAGGACCACTCTAATGTCAAAACATAACCAAAACAGAACCAGCTATGTCATGCAACATAGCTCCCCTTTGACGAATTTCTAGGTGCAATGGGGTCTAAATTTGCATACACCTATTTCAAGGAGATTTGTTCCAGAAGTTCAATATACCATGATTTTGAATCACTAATTTGAATAAGATGACCACAATTTATGGCCAAACAAAAACATGGGTTTTGAGAAAAAAGGACAACATCTCCCCTAAAACCTATCATTTTCTCTATACAAATTTTTCCTCCATTGAGGAACACAACCAAACCAAACAACCATATAAAAACTTAGAGCAACCCCCAAAACTGAACTAAACCAATCAACTTCATTCTTAGAGGTAGGAGAATTCCTAACCAACAAATAGGAAAAATCCAAACCTAAACACAATTCCATCAAATATCCATACAAATCCTTACATAGACAAGGATTCAAACTAGTATCCATACCTTAAAGGCTTCTCCTTCTTCTTCTTCTTCTTCTTCCTCTTCTTCTTCTTCTTCTCTTCTCCTCTTTCTCTCTCAAACTTGACCTACCTCAAATGGGACAATTGCTTAAATTGCAAGACCAAATGTGATCTTATCCACTTACATGACTAAGGCCATGTTTGGCAAATGGCTTTTGTGATTTATTACCCATTTTTGCATTTAAGTCCTCCTATTCCCTTTCATTTACACATTTTTTCTCACAGTATTCTAATTCAAGTAGTCTTATGATCTTATGACATTTAGAACCTAGTTGGTAAATTACTAATTTACCTTGGACTTCAGATAAATTCCTGTTTTGCTTATTTTATATTTAGTATTATTATTCCTTTAAAATCCTTTAATTTTTTAACTTGTATTACACCTCAACATGTTATAAAACTGTCAAGGTATAATTTGGGGTGTTACAACTTCTTAAAGGAATTCTATCTCAAAATTATTACTCCGGAGGAAGAGTTATGGATACTCGTGCCTCATAGCTTGCTTCCTAGCCTCCCAAGTACTTCTTCCTCACATGGTGTTGCCAAAGCACTCACTAACTGCATTCTGCTTATTCCCAGAATCGCTTTCACCTCTCGAGCTAGAAGAGCCTTTGGCTATTCATCATATGAAAAATATGCTTTTATTGGTAGTATGTGCGACCCATCAAAGCGGTATCTCTAAAGCATCGAAACATGAAACACATTATGTAGTTTGGTCAACTCTGGAGGGAGTGCCAAACGATAAGCCACAATGCCAATTTGTTCCAGAATCTCATATGGCCCTATGAACCTCAGACTCAACTTACCTTTCTTACCAAACCGTAGAATTTTCCTCCACAACGGATACTTTAAGAAGACCTTGTCCCACTTCATATTCAATATCTCCTTTAGATCTAAGAT
Organism: Tetrastigma voinierianum; assembly: GCA_016808115.1. NCBI lineage: Eukaryota > Viridiplantae > Streptophyta > Magnoliopsida > Vitales > Vitaceae > Tetrastigma > Tetrastigma voinierianum. The sequence continues at coordinate 149,568 of JAEQBH010006543.1, read as the reverse complement.
ATGACTTTCTACATTACCAACCGCCTTTAACCTTTGCCGAATAATCCTATACTTTCTTCGTATCTTTACTTCATGTTCAGACCGATCACCTTATTCTTATTCAACTCTGTCCAACATACCGGGAGTTCCCACATCTCCCACTCATAAAGTTTCACACTTACGCCCGACAATACTTGCTTCGATAACTATCGCAGGTGAAAATTCCATCAATGGAATATACCTATCCCAACTTCTAGGAAATTGCATGACACAACCTCGAAGCATGTCTTCGAGTACTTGAATCAATCCCTCTACATGAATGTCGTATGTCATGCATGGAATGTCTTCATGCCCATATCCCGAGTCACTCACCGACTCCCTCACACACGCCTATGCCAAGTGTGACAACCGCCACAGTAAGATCAATGAAACATACACGAAACCCTTTACCGGCTCACTATCACCCAATGCAAGTGCCAATAAGCAACTAACTCGAGTCAATCCTAATTCTACTCGCCACAACTAGAAGTCTATGTGATAACCATGATCGTGATATCCTCTTTCAGCACGAACTCTTTCTACTACGCCCACGCTCTGTTCACCGAGGGGACAACGGCCCCTTCGTCTCCGCCCCAACACACGCACTATATTTCACTTTATCATTTAAACCATGAGTCATTTATTGGACATCGTCCAAATTACGAGCTCACTACCCATTCATCAACACTAATAATGGATGACCATATCCATATGCACACACACCCATGTCATGCAATGATCGTGCATATGAAATGAAATCATGTCATTTCATGCTATGTCATGCTACATGCAACATTTATAAGTTCCGGATAATTATATTTCCTACATATAATTTTCATTCATCACAATTTATATGTTAATACATCACGCAAGAACATATTAACATGATTTTTACACACAACCGCATATTATTTATTTTTCTAACAATACACATAAAATGGCCCAAATCTCGCATCTATAAATGTGGCACCTCTGTCCCTTCACGGCTGGTCACCGACCACTGTGATACCAAACACACCACAAAACCTCGAAGACATCGGGGCCCCAAGATCGGCTAAACCTCAACACGCTCCTAGACTGTCCGAAACAGCCCCGAAAAATCCTATCCTGATCATTCAAAAATAGTCCCAAAATTTATCTCTGACCGTCCGAAAATAATCTCTAAAATTTCTAAAAATTCCTACACGGTCATAAAAATTGGGACGAAATTACTACTAAGAAAAAACCTTAAGCCATTAAATGGCCTTTAGGCTAGAAATAACCCTAGTAGGAAAATTCCCTACCTCGTGGAGTTTGACGAAATCCAAGATTTTGGTACCCACGCGTAGCTCTCGATGCGTGGATCGACTTTGCCTTTTTTTTTTTCTTTTTGATTTTTTTTCCTTTATTTTTTCTCGCTATCTTTTCCACCATTTCCTCCACTTGATACTTGGCTCAATGTGAGCCATTCACACAAGTGCACCACATGTCATACAATGTGTCACCCGACACCCGATGCCTTGAAAAATGTGAAATTCCGATCGTTCCTCAACCACGAAATTGACAAGAACTGTATTTCAAGGAGACTAATCTAACACGCAATTAAGCTGTCATTCGAGATCTGTGAGAATTTTCTAGGCTTCCCTAAACTATTATGACAATTATTTTTATTAATATTTTTTTCCATATTTGTACTCTAATTTTTCCCTGCACATAATAGTCCTATTTAATAAGGGACTTATCTCTATCTCATCCAATGGGTATTCAAATAGAATTAACCTCTCGCCATAACTGGCTTAATATGGATCACAAAGCCTAGCCCAAAGTCTAATAGCTCACTACCACAATGGGCAAGACATCTCAATTAACTCACTTACTCATCTCTTCACATACAAAAAAGAAATGGGTCGCGCGACATCGTGAGAAGAAAATTCAACAACAAATGGAGTATAGTTATTGTCGCCACCAAGACTAACAAAAAATACATATCACCAAAAGGCTACCTACATATGTCCTTTGATAATTTCATCAACACTAGATTATATTTTCAATCCTCATAGTGAGCAATACTCAATCCTGCCAATATATCAAGTGTTTATGAACCCATATCTAATACTCTTAAATCGATACAAGCACCGCCACCTTACAAACATATGACAGGGTGTATTAGGTAAATTAATCTTTCCTTAAGAACTCACGTCAATTCAATTAAACTCCGATTGTTTTCTCTTAGACATGCCCCATGTGGCTATATCAACTAGCTCACGTAAAGCAGCGCTAAAGTAGCAACATCAAGCATCCTCTTCAGATTGAGTTTCTTAGGTCATATGACATAAGTTAGATCCCTACGATCTTAGTGGCTCACATACCAAAGGAGAAGGAATTATCCAAGACTCTAACTATTAGTCAAAGATTACACATACAGTATGATATGTATGTTATGGTGTTGACTCATATAAATGAGCATGTCGCTATCAAATTTATACCATACAGATGAATGTCTAGTCACTACAAAAGTGCCCAACACCTAGCTCAAAGCCACGTAACCTGTGAAAGAATTCTATGAACGATTCTCAAAGAATCTCATCTTAGTCATAACTAAGGTGACTATCAAGTAAAATCTTAGATCGCTTCCAGAGCGCCATAGATTCTTTAGTCTCATCTTGCTCGCTACTAAAGGCTGCATAATTACCTATGTGGAGTAGGAGACTTTACCTCGTCGACATGTACTAAGAATATGCGCACAAGAATAATTATTTTGAGAGTAAAATACAATAGAACTCAATAATCAATTATTATTAATAATGTCAAATACAACTCATAGAGGTGTCACATCCTACGCAATCCCATACTACCAACATGAGACTAAAACACATCTCTATCAATAGGCTTAGTCAATGGGTCAGCCACCATGCTTCTTAATAGAAATTCTGTTTCATGACCACTCTCACTCACACGACCGTATTCTAATGAAATGATACTTGATTTCAATGTGCTTAGACTTCCCGTGATACTTAGGATCCTTGTAGCTACTCTAGTGGTCATAAAGACTATCGTAATATAATACATAAATTTCTCGTAATGGGTTATAATGCATAAAGGCCGTAAGAATCTTCACCACAGCCCACAGTCCCACTACAGGTCACACATCAACCATTGTATGATGTTGCTTCATATGTCCTGTCACCCAAGATATTAAACAGATCACTCCCTTCCACAATGAAAGAACTCATGATCGCGTTTCATCTGTCACAATTCATCTGTCCAAAGATCAATTTATCCTTCGTAAAATTTCAGTCACCCCTATGGAAACACAAGGGAAGAGTCTTAATATCATACTGTGTCACAGATTCAGCTATTATATGTTCGCGCTAGCATAATATGGCATACATAGATTTTCCAATCGTCAAGATATGGCATCAGAGATCAATGTCATAGAGGCACTGTCTATATGAAACAACACAAAGCACTCCATTATAAGTCATTGTTTAATTCTCCATTGCAAATCGTTTCAAGAATCTTCTTTATGTAAAACTCTTGAGACAAACCAAGCTTCTTAGACGGTCAGCAATCCTGATCACGAACCACGAAATACGCTTCACCCATGTCCTTCATTTCAAAAATAGAGGACAACCACTTCTTAGTGGCGAAAATAGAGTCCATATCATTTCCTGCTATAAGGATGTTGTCAACACATAAAGATAGGATGAGAGCACTCTTCTTTGAACGCTTCAGATACACATAATGGTCCTCTTCAATCATCTCAAAACGAGAGATAATCGAGTCATGAAATCAGAGTACCATTGTCTAGATGACTATTTGAGTCCATAAATGGAACGTTTGAGCTTGCACACTTTGTGCTCTTGTCCTTGACCAAAACCCATGGAAGTTGAGTCATATAGATTCTTCATCTAGCTCTCCGTTGAGGAATGTTGTCTTAACATCCATACGATATGAAGGATTAAATCCGGTAAAGCAATAAGCCAAAGAAGGATAAGGTGAATAGAGGCAACCCTGACAATAGGGGAAAATGTCTCATCATAATCTATACCCTCTTGTTGGGTAAACCCCTTCACCACAAGACGTGCTTTGTACTTGTCAATTGACCCATCTGCCTTATGCTTAACTTTCAAAACCCATTTGTTTCCGATAGCTTTGCAACCAGGCGGAAGATCCACCAACTCCCATGCGAAGTTCTTGTCCATGTAGCTCAATTCATCCTTCATTGCAACCATCCATTCTCCCTTAGCAGGTGAAGAGAGCGCCTCTTTATAAGAAGGCTCATTAGCAGTACAAAGTAAAGCATCCCCCTCAATCTCAAAGTGATGACGAGGAATGTTACCTCATTACTACGGCCCACGGCTCGAGAAGAGTTCGAATAAGCTGCAATGGAACACTCCCACTAGGCTAAGAATGACTCCCACTATCTCTAGCGATCTTAGGAACTAATTCCCCACCCTCACTTGAAGATAGTGGTACGCCACTCAGTTCCTCCAACTCATAGAGGTCTAAACTCTCATTGACATCACCTATGCTAGGGAAATCATTCTCAGCCAAATCCAACATCGCACGAAATCCGCCAGTCTTTCCCAATTTAAGTGTTCACCAAACATCCACATTGCCCTTGAGCCTTGGTGGATACCTTATGAAAGTATGCTTTCTAGCTTTAGGGCCTAGATTTCTAGGCTTATGGTTAGCATTGTGAACATACCCTACTGATCCCCATGGGCTCAAATGCTCCAAATTGGGCTTTTTGCCATGCCACAACTCATAGGGAGTTGAGGAAACAGACTGTGAAGGTACTCTATTCAAGATGTAGGCAGCAGTCAGAAGAGCATCCCCCTAAAAAGATATAGGGAGGTTGGCCTGCACCATCATCGATCTAGTCATATCTAGAAAAGTCATATTCCTTCTCTATGAAACACCATTTTGTTGCAGGGTGTAAGGGATAGTGAGATGTCTTAGGATCCCTTTTTCCTCATAGAATTCCTTGAATTGATCAGAAAAATACTCGCGTCCGCGATCAGTCCTAAAGGTTTTTAAGCCTTTTTCATGCTTGTTCTCAACCTCTGCCACAAAGCGCTTGAAGCAATCCAATGCTTCATGGCGATGAGATAGCAAATAGACATAGCAGGTATCGCGCGAATAGTCATCGATGATGTGAAAGAATAGAGGCCCCATGACGTGCCTTTTTATTCATTGGTCCGCAAATGTCTGAATGGACAAGATTAATAGGTTGAGCAACTCTTTTTGTCGTTCCAAAAGGTTTTCTACAAGATTTTCCTACTAGACATGGTTCACATAATTGTAGGTTGGCTTTGGTGAGTGAGCCTAAGGCCTTCTCTATCGATGAGTCATCCTATCCCTTCCTATGTGAACCAACTTAGCATGCCAAGTTGCAGAATCAATGTTATTACTACCAATCACATATGATGAAGCAGAATTAACAGATGAATGAGAGAAAACATTTAAATCTAATTTAATAAAACCATCCATAAATTATCCATGTCCATATAAAATTCCATCCACAAATATAACCAAACCATTATTTGAAAATTCAAAAGAAAAACCAAAACTAATCAAAGCAGTAACTGATAACAGATTATGTTGGATTCCCAGGACATAGAGTACGTCATGAAGAACTAGAGTGCGACCCGAGTGCAAGTGAGTTGGTGCAGACCAACTCAATAGCATCTTCCACTTTAGTACCATTCCCACGAACACACTTTGTAGGTCCTCACAGGAACAAAGGCGATAATCCTACGCCCCACCGGTCGGGCTTCATGTTTGGTTTCTCTTATGTCTACAATCCAATCAAGGAGAGAATGAGCAACTAAACCATGTGAACATACATGTATGTTACTAAAAGTGAGTGAATTTTTTACCTTCTGCAACTCAATGCAATCACGAGCGAAGTGCCCCTTCTTCTGGTAGTTAAAGCATTTGACTTTGTTTGTTCCACGCTTTTGCCTCTGATTGCTTAGCATTCTTTTGGCGCCTCTTGGTGCATACCTCACTATTATTTCCTGTTTAGGTGCACCATTATCTCACTTCTTGCACTTAAACCCACTGGTCTTGCACGAATTGGCTCCCGGTGAGGAGGCTTTGAGCAATGCAGTTCGCCTGTGCGATCCGCCTCAAGTTCCACATGTCGAGATATATCTTTAAAAAATTTTATGTTCTCATTGTAGGTGAGGATCTGCTTCATGTGTAGCCATGAATGTGGGAGTGGCCTGATAACAGCCTGGACTTACTGTTCATCAGTAAGGATATGCCCCGCAGCATTTAGATCTCGAATCATACTGGACATCCCCCTAAGATGCTCAGTCATTGAAGCCTTGGGGTCCTTACGATGCCCCTCAAATTTCATAACCAAGCTCCTAAGCATGGTGATTGAGGTGCCGCCAAAAGTGAACTTCAATTGTTCCCACATGGCCATAGCAGTAGGAAAGTTCTTAAACTCATTTATGAGGTTGTCGTGCATGCTATTCAGCATAATATAGCGAGTCCGACGATCCTTCTTAGTCAAAGCTTCAAAAGTCTCAAGGTCATGATGGTATCAGGCTTGAGTGCGCGCACCCTCAATAGGTGCCACCATCGTAGTGGTCTAATAAGTGGAAATGTCATGTTCAGTCAGAAGGAATTCCATCTTTCTACGCCACATGTCGTAGTTTGTGCCAATTAGCTTATCAGCTTGGTTAAGTTCAGCTGACATGATTTTAGTTGTCATAGCTACATTGATAATGCCCAGAGTTTACATTAATATTAATCGCATATTCTTTTATCTTGTTCGAAATTTAATTTATAATTATTATCCCTTCCTACTCATCAGGATCAAAAAATCGCATAGCTCCTAATCATCTCCCAATTGAGTATGTTGGGAATATACTTACAAATTATCTTCTGAACAAAATTTCTCATGAAATTAATGACATCCACATCAAGATGTAAATTAAACAGGGACCCCTTAAGGTTGCGATGGATATCTCAACGAGCCTATGCTAAAAAAGTTTATGAACATAGTAGGCGACACGCAAACACATCCTTTTACAAAGGATATCCATAATATAAATTACAAATTCATAAAACTACATCCCATAAGAAAACCTATTACAAATGATCTACATAAATCATAAATAAATAAGGATGTCACGCCACGAACTATGTAAGAGAACTTGTTTTATCAAACAAAATCAAACAAACTTAAGCTCATAAAAGGAGTAATCCAATACAAAATTCTATCCACCCCTAAACTAATATGCTAACACATAAACATACAAGATGGTATTTGATGGATAGGATATACACTCAACTCATGTAGGAGTGTAGAAAAAAGGTCTCATAAACCATGGCGAGATGAATTAAATATTGGTGTCAACATAATTGCCCAATATTTCCAAAGAAATAAAGCCAAATATTTAATTAAGTTGATTTTGAAAACATTTTCTATAGAAATTACATTGCACAAGCCTCCCAATGGTCACACATACTCCCAAGAATACATAAAAATGCAATAAAAGGGTTTTGGAATTTTTCAAAATTAAAATAAATAAGCGAATTTTCGTTTACCTTTAAAACTCATATTAAGGTAGTAATTATGAAAAAAAATACCAGACACTTTTCAACACCTCTAGCTTAGAACAGTCCCAAATAATCCCAAAAACATGCACAAAAAATTTCAAAATTTTTGGATAAACCAGTAAATCTCACTTGCTCAAAATAGCTTTTTCCTGAGAGCTATTTCTAATCAAAAAAGTAAAATAAATAATTTTGTAATTTTTTTTTAAAATACCTAAAAAAAATAGGAAATTAAATTTTGAGCATACTGAAAAAAAACGGGGATCAAATTGGAGTCCGAATAAGCCCTCATGCTCCCCACCGCCCCAGAGCGGAGTGGGCGTACAGTCAAACTTTGGTAGTCGGCTCACGTAAAGCGCCCGCGCGTCATCGTCATGTCAGCAAAGTTCCATGTCATCGTGCCAAGTCACATAATGACATCATGAGGACGTCATCGAGCCAACCCATTGACCTGACCCATTGACCCGGTCAACACTATCACGTCATCATGACATCAACGCCCAGCGTCATCGTGCAGTTCATCGTTCCCCAACGATCGTTTTCGCCGAGCGCACCCATGCAGCGATGTATGAACTTTGTAGGCTATATCGGGCTACAGATGTCCGTTTAGCGCCTTTGAGATGCGTTACAGCTTATTGTGACGTAGTTTCATAATATATAAATTACACATTTATTATCTTAGTTTATGCATCCAAAATGGCATAAGAGGCGAAAATGCCTCGGAACACAACTAAGTTTGCGTTTTTCTCTCAATCACGTAAATCCAAATTGGTTCAAATTTGGCGTGGAAGATCCTCATACATATAAGAACACATCCATGTCATTATGTTTGAGAAAAATACACTCTTTTTTTTTTGGGGACCAAAAATTTGGACCACTAAAGAGAGAAAAAGTGAATCATAAATTAATAGGCGAACAAACGGGCCTCCTGACGCTCTAATACCAGCGTACGATGTGTGCAAGTATTCATATAACATATAAGAAATGCATTCAGTATATATATATAGGTCAAGAAGGTCACTAACCTTAACGCATAATAAACCCAACGACGGATGTCAACGTACTGTTGTTACGAGCCTCTGTGCACGTTCCTTAGTTCTCGCAGTGTAGAGAATAGCCACAATCCTTCCTCCCCAATCAATCCCACAAACCCGTCCAAGGGAGCTTAGCGATAGTGATTTCCCGAAGAGAGTTACAGTGAGAGAGTGATGAAGGGAAGGCAAGACCATTATGTTGGATAATACCCTATATGATAAGGGACTTTCTAATGTATGTGGGACTCATCCTATCATATGAAGCCGATAAGGATTATAGTCCTCATTGAGACAGGGGACATCTGCTCCATCAGCAGTTATTCAAATAGGAATTAACATCTTGCCCATAATGGGCAGATATGGATTGGGCCAAAACCCAGCCCAAAAGTCTAACACAAATAATATATTCGTCTATGACCAATCAATAAGGTGGTCGCATATTATAAGATACTTTGCAACTAAAATTACTAGTCTTCACAGTTACTTATTTTCTACAACCAATATAGTTATCATAAAATAATATTACACATTTACAATCCAACAAATAATGCCGCAAGATATATATTATCTACAACCAAACATTGATAGCAATAAATAAAATTATTAATTAAGTAAATAAATAAAATATTTAAATAGGCTATCTATTAAAATTAGCGACCACTTGTCAAAGTTCATTGTAGAAAATTAGAATCAATGACTAGTTTGGGCTGGTCATAAAAGCTTTGGCCACAAAAAACCAAATTTCTTGTAGTGAATCTTCTAATCTCACCAAGAATTTCTTCAATAAACTTTGACTCAGATCTGTCCATTCCAAAGTAAAATAAAACATGCCCTCAATTAGAATAAGTCGTTAGAGAAACAAAGATGAAGTAAATGGAAAGTATGGCAGAATGTTTAGTTTCATTCAGCAACAAAATTAATCTCAAATAGAATGTAAATGAAAAATGTGTTGAGTCACATGTTTAAACCAGAACAAAAAAATTGCGAAAATTTGTCTCGATTATCGTTTGCCCAAAATATCGTTCAAATATAGCCATTATCGGTCAGATATAGTGGAAATATTGATTTTCCACTATATTTCCACGAGCAGCATCCCAACAACCAAGCCAACTTTCCATAATAAGTGAGCCAAGTTTCTTTATAACGCACAATTTGTTCTAATTAATGAAAATTTTCTTATAAAAGTCTTTGTTTATATCATTTATATAATAATTAAATTTAGAAAATCACGAATATATCATAATTTGTATTACATATAAATAAAAGTTATCTTAATTGAAATAGGGTACAATATTAAATATTTCATTTCTTTCATTAATAATTTTCTTCAAAAATTACTTTCACTTTATTTTAATTATTTTTAAGTATTAATGTTTTAATATTTATTTATAAGCTTAAAAACTACATTAATTAAAAAATTAAATAATTAAAAAAGTAATAATATTTTATAAATAAAAATTTTTGGTTAGATATAGTATATATATTGCCACTATAATTAAATAAAATATTTTATATAAATTATAAAAATAATTTAATTTTTTATATTAAATATGATAAAACATGTTTTGATAAAAAATTTTTTAATTTTTATAATAAATGAATATAAATCTATTAAAATAATTTAAAATAATTTTAAAATAAATATTATTATTAGTATACTTACATTAAATAACTTCTTAACACACACATACACACACACACACACACACACACACACACACACACACACACACACACATATATATATATATATATATATATATATATATATATATATATATATATATATATATATATATATATATATTAAATTTTGAATAATTCACAGCTTTATCGATATTTTTATCTTTGGTTTAAACAAAATTAGTATTTCTATCTCAATTGCTCCCCAAAAGTCTAAACTAAGTTGAACTTTCTAAACCATCATTACCCATTATGATTAGAGTTTTACTATCTAGACAAATACTAATTTGGCTAGCGCCAATCTACGATTTTTCACTAAAGATCCACCAACTTCACAATGCTTTTACTTAATTATAGCATCAATTGTAATTAGTCATCAATGCCTATTGGACTTTCATTTTTTTATTTTTCTTGAAAAGTAAATTTTATGTTTTAAAATATTTATATTTAGGTTGTTAATAATTATTTTTATAAATCCACATGTCTAGCTCAGTTGGTAGAGCATCCAAAGTTTAAAAAGACAGGAAATTCAGGGATGGGTCCTAGTTTCTAGAGCCCTAGGATAGTTTACTACATTATAACAAAGTGCTTAATCGTCAAAAATAAAAATAAAAAAATTGTTATAAAGGAAAAGTTCTTTTGATGTGGTAAATGACCATGTAAATAATAGTGTTTATCGACCATCATTACTCATATTAAATTCTCTCAACTTCTTTATCTCTTTTTTTTTCTCAAATTTCTCTTAAGGGTCTTCAAAAAGCCCGAAGCCCGCGGCCCGCTTTAAGCTCGACCCGACCTAATCAAGTAAAGTCTGGCCCAAGCTCGTTTCTAGAGCGGGCCATGGGCCCTCATTTTAGACTCAACTTGCAGAATGGGACATCTCGATCTGTGGGCCCTTAGGCCCTGCCCATAAGCCCTTCTTGATAGACTCACCCTTATCCTATGTTAATTTTTTTAAACTACATTATGTAACTCTATTTATAATATATCGTTATTAAAAGGTTATTATATAAGTCAAATAAAGGTATAATTTAGTTGATGCATTAAATTTTAAAATCCAGATGAAGGAGTTAAAATAAAAAAAATTGGTTTGAATTCTTGCCACCTACTCATCAGTGGTGAGCAGGCTCGCCAAATCGCAGCACAAGAGCAAGCTGCCTATTAGAAGGCCCGCTGGAGTTTGGGCATCGGGCCTTAGAATATGCAAAGCCCTACCTAGCCCTACTCGTCGACCAATCAAGGGCCCTGTGGCACGGACTAAGATAGGCCCTTGAGCCTCCATTTCTTTGGGTCGAGACCTTTCATGACTCTTTGGAGACCCTCTTTCTCTCCTCTCTCTCTCTCTCTCTCTCTCTCTCTCTCTCTCTCTCTCTCTCTCTCTCTCTCTCTCTCTATATATATATATATATATATATATATATATTGACAAACTACGATTTATTATTAGAAATTATGGTTAAAATGGGTATAATTAAAAAGGAAGAATTTGTAATCTTAAAAAATTTTAACAATTCAAAACTTGTGTGATTTCTTTCTAGGAAATTAAACATATTAATCATCCACTACTGACTTGGGGATTTTGATTGATTTATATATGGAATCATAAATATTTTATTTATTTGACAACAGCGAAAATAAACTACTTTGAGAAAATTGGAAAGGGAAAAAATGTAAGGATTACCCATCCTGTAGAGGAAATCCACTCAATTGACCGGCTTTCCTTAAGGGAGCCTTCCACTCCTCTATTTTCTTCTTCTCCTCGTTTGCATTTATCTGATGATTCTTAAATGCTTCTCCATAAATCGATCACGGTTCTGACCTCGGGCGACTACGTGATGAAAATAGGAAAAACGCGCGATCTTTTCTATCTCGCACTCTATGATCTTGATCAGTTCATTCAAGCACCATTTGGAATAAGCATAGGTTTTTGAGAAGACGATAATAGCGATCCTTGATCCTTCAATAGCTTAAAAATCACTAAAAGAAGGAAATGTTGATTCTACTACCACCACAAATCCTAAAAAAAAAAAACCCAAAATTGCTATCATTTACGTAGGAAACTTTTTGAGTGAGATAAAATAATTAATATATATCATACTCTAACATGAGTTAATGAAATATGGTATTTTAAGGTTTATAAACTTTTAAGGAAAAATCATAAGATCTAACTAAGAGACTAAAGTTAAACAAGGTAATCGAATTACATTTCAAACAATATTCTCATTAAATATGATAATCTTAAATCATGATTAGTTATTGAAAGTTCAATATAACTTAACAACTTACCTAACAGAAGGGTGAATTGGTTTTCTCAAAAACTTTTTGCACAATAACAATAAATATTCAACTTAATGCAATAACAATAAATAAAGAGATAGGGATAGAGAAAGAAAAACTCGGATTTATAGTGGTTCGGCACGCCTTTGCCTACATCCACTTCTTCTCAACCTTCAATAGGTGAGGGTTCCACTAGTGGCAAGCTCCAACCTAAGCTTCTTTTTTTACACTTGGATTATGGCTACAATGGGCACTTCACAAATCCTTCCAACTATACACACTTGAAGAGGTTCAAGCTCTAACCCCGAGTTTTTTCCTTTAACACTTGAATTTTGGCTTCAATGGGCACCTCACAATTCCTTCAAGCTATACACACTTGAAGAGTTCCAAGATCCAATCCTGAGCTTCTTTACACTTGGATTTTGGCTCCAATGGGCTCTTCACAATTCCTTCAAGCTATACAAACTTGAAGGTTTCTCACTTAAGCATAATGAGACACTTTCTCAAGCTCTCAAGATATTTCAAATACAACTCAAGCTTTTGATCAATACAAAGGTGCACTCTATAATATGCATATGTAATTAATGCACTTAGAATCTCACTTTGAGAATTGAGTATCAAGAGAAAATATGGTTGAGAGAATATACAATAAGTCTCTTTTTGTCTCAGCTTTTTTAAGTGATCCCTCATACTCTATTTATAGAGTGGGAACTACATTAGTATTTAAGCATGTCGATCAGCCCATTTCTGTAAACTAGTTGTTGTGCCCGAATATTCTTTGTTTTTATAGCGTTGAAATCTGGCCCAGTTGGATAAATCGGTCGACCGTTTCTCTGATTGCACTTCGGATCTTTGTTTTCTAGCCGTTAGGTCGATCGTTTTACTCAGTTGGTCTTAGTTCCCTACGGCGAATTGATGGGTTTCACACAACCGGTCTACCGTTTCCTATTCTTGTCTTTTGATGAGCTATTGCATCCAACCGATCGAGTTTCACACCTCATCCGGTTCCCAATTGGTTGACCGTTTCATCGACTAGTTCTAGAGAAATTTCATAGATCCAGTCCGTTTCACCACTCTTCAGTTCTAACCGGTTGGCCAGATTTCAACACTGTCGACACCAACGGTCTTGTTTCATCAATACCACAATGTCGGATGACCAACCGGTCTACCATTCGATGCGACCCAATAGGTCGGTAGTAAACCTTGAACTCCTGTCATTAATCCTTTAAATGCTAAAATTCATATGTTTTTCATTTAAAACACTTCTAAACCTTAGATGTTTCATTAATCTCATTTTAGGATTTTAAAGTCGAAGGTTTTATGCTTGAACTCGAGTTTTCAAAAGATATGCAATTTATGGATTTGAAAACCAAGTTGTAATTGATGCATGTAAATGATGATATATCCTAAAGTGCATCATTGCATTCATCTTACATAAATTCCTAAGTTAACAAAGTCTTCACTTGATGCTTGAGCTTCGAGTCTTGGTTACTTGTCATCTTGGTCCTTTGATTTGAGTGAGCTTCACTTCCAAGAGCTTGATCAAATATATCATTGTTATCTTTAGCTTGTAATATCTTCATTTGATACTTGATCACTTTCAACCTATCACTCAACTCAACTTTAACCATTAGTAATCAATAACTTTGGTTTGTTATCATCAAAACTCAACTAGAGGTACCCTTGGGCCAACATATATCAAGATAGAATTGATTAAAAAATAAAAATAAAAACAAATGTTCTCGAGTTTCTTTTCGTGCAGAATCTACTTTGACATTTACTTTGCTTTCATTCATACCCTTCTTTGTTGAAAAAAGTCACAGTTAGACATACATCTATTAAACACCTCACATGTGTTAGAGTTTCCAACCTGTGACTTTTTTAATGGGATGAACGCGGATGATTACGAGGAAATAAACGTCGGGTATTTAGAACAGATTAGACGAGAATAAGACATAAGTGCAAAACTCAAAGACATTTATGCACTTTATCACTCGTGTTAATGACTTACAAGATTGAATTCACTTTTCTTCATGTTAGAGAATCCACTAAGAGTTTGTGTGACATACAATTCTTTGTCTCATATTAGAAAATGGAAAATTAAGTTATTGAAAATTATAATAATTCCCTATTTTAATACCTGAAGTTTAAACCATAATAAGTTTTAAAATTATTTTTTAAAATTTTGAGATATTAGCATCTATAACAACCCATTACAGTAAGTTTAGGTAAATGCATAAATTGAGTTATGGCTTGCAGCTTGAGTTGAATGGATAGATTTTGATTTTGGGCTTATTATTAAGATATATATATATATAATCTTAATAATAATGATAATTAATTAATCAAGTGAAAGATGGAAAGTTGGGATGAAGTGCAACGAGTACAGCTTAATCGATAAAGTGTGGGCAGCATATATTATTGGATGATGTAAAGCTTGGAAGATGATGAGCTATTGCTAATACAATAGAATAACAAACAAGGTTGTAGTGGGACTGTGGGAGGATCGTGGAGGTTGGCAGGGTTTCAGACTTTCATGTGCACACTGGGCCAGAGCGGTGTTTAAGGCATAACATCTCTTTTTGAGGAGCACTACCATAGTTACTGCTGATCCAAGGAGAGAAAAAAGTGTGCTGCAGGGGTGTGCTACTGTCCAAACTTTTCAAGAT
Source organism: Tetrastigma voinierianum (assembly GCA_016808115.1). Lineage (NCBI taxonomy): Eukaryota > Viridiplantae > Streptophyta > Magnoliopsida > Vitales > Vitaceae > Tetrastigma > Tetrastigma voinierianum. The sequence goes on along the minus strand of JAEQBH010006543.1, from coordinate 134,330 downwards.
TGATGTCTAATCATCAAAGGCAAATTATATCTAATTCGTAATACTATGCTGTTAAACTAAGCAACCATTATTATAGCTGTGGCCTCTGAACCACTTACACTTCCAAATCTCAAAGGCAATCTATCATGCGCAAAATTATACACAAATTGGTGTTCTCCTCACAACCCCCAGCCACCTAACCCACTACTTCCTCCTAGTAAAAAACAAAACTTATCAAGGACAACTTCACCTGATTAGTTCAGTTGCTTATTCATGTAGATCATCACATTCCACCTCCCTATGCAACTTAATAAAGTGTTCCTTATTACCCTTTTTCAAGATGGTGATGAGTTCTTCGCGACATGAAATAATCAACGAAAGGATCATATCTCGATACAACTCATAGGACGCACCGACCACAGCTCACTTCGTCCGTGGACTAGGAAACTATTACTCTGCAATGCTAGAGATTCCATGATTCTACTTAACCAGATGGTTACCAATTATTCCCACGCAACATATAACTGCAGGGGGTTTGGCTCCCAGAGGTGCTACAGCTACAAGACTTGATTATATTATTTTAAAAGCAAACCCATGTGCTTACTACTTACTTTTTTTATCATTTTGAGCAAAACGCATATTCCGGAAAATGAAGGTGCTTTTGAATTTTTTGGGTGGGTCCCTCCTTATATTATTTTAAGACCCACCCTGCTCTCTGTTATTACTTTTTTACCATGGTGAAACGATGACTCTTGTTGCTTACATATGATAAAACGGGGAACATTTAAATTAAAATTACAATTTGTTGTATAAACAAATAATGAATATTGTTAAGAGTTTAAATATTTGTTTGCCTCAACTAATATAACTTGAGTCACTTAGATGCCACTCAAAATTCTATGATATGATTCAATTTGTTCTTTATTTTAAAATATAATTCACCTTTTCCTTGACAAATGTTATAATATGTAATTTGAACTTGTAAACAAAACAACAATATTTTAAATAGGGATATTGTAAAGAGAAATTTTAGTTTAATGCTTGCCCACGGAATCCACGGTATAGTGGTATAGAAATTATAGAAGAAAAGAAAAAGAACAAATCACATGCTTGCGTGTTGGGAAGCCTAAAAAATAGAAAAACAATCACATGCTTTGATTTATTGCTTTGGGAGAATGGATGTTGCTATAGTTTTACCACAGAGTGAATCAAATCCCCAAAAGATGCTATTTTGGCGTACACTACGCATTAATTTCATTGAAGGCTCCTTCCCCGGTGTGTACTGTACTCAGATAATCATCATTTCATCACCACTTGCAAAGGCAGCAAAATATGTTTTTATTCAAAATGCAGCCCAACATTCTTTATTGCTGCGTCCATTTCATGGGTCATTCCTTTTTCTAAGTTGAGGATCATATCATCTGGAAACATCATAGCCACTGTGAAAAGTACTCATGCCATATTTCAATTTTATACCTTAAATGGCAACCTCCGTTTTTTAAAATACTAAGGGCCTGTCTTGGTTACTATTTTTAAAATCATTCTTTAAGTGCAGTTTTTGAAAATATATAGAATATCATTAAAATTTCTGAAAATTGTTATATCTGAACTATGTGTTTTTTGTGTTCTATTTGTTTTTTAGAATAAAGAAAACTAGGAACCAAAATACTTACTGTATGTTTCTTATTCTTCTTGTTTTTAAGAACAAAAAATAATTTTAAAAAACAGTAAACAAACAGACGTTAAGTTTTTTTTTTTTTTTCCTGAAAAACTTTTTCTAAAAATGAGTTATGAATTAAGCGGTTGTTTTCACACAGGCATTTGGGATCCCTTCCAGTCTTCCACTAGCCTACATATAGCCCAGAAGTTGGCTTGAGGTTTTCCATCTTCAACCTCTCCTCCTTTCGTCCATTTTTGATCAATTGAATAACAGACATGGATCTCTTCTTTTCCTCTCTACTTCACCTTATCCTCTTCTCTGTATCGCTTCCAATACTCTTCCTTATCATTTATAGCCGTAAATCCTCCAACCCAAAGCTTCCCCCTGGTACACTGGGATGGCCAGTCATCGGAGAAACAATGGGTTGCTTGGCATGTCAAGGGAATCCACAAAATTCGTATTGAGAGACAGAATGAACAAATACTCCCCTCAAGTATTCCAAAAACCTCCCTTATTGGGGAAGCCAACATGGCTGTCATCTGCGGGGCTTCGGGAAACAAGTTTCTGTTCTCCAACGAGGACAAACTCGTAGTATCATGGTGGCAGTGTTCGATGAAGAAGATTTTGTGTTTCCCATCTGTTTTAAACGAAACTTTAGCAAGAGATAATTTCAAACCCCCTACCTTCCTTCCTCAATTTCTCAAGCCAGAAGCTCTGCAACATTACATAGCCGTCATGGACTCCATGGCAGGCGATCATAGAAAATTATTAGTCTCTCCATGGAGAGGTAAAGGTTTTTCCGATGGCGAAGAAGTACAGCTTCGCCTTGGCTTTGCAGCTGTTTATGAGCATTGCAGATCCTCGGTATGTAGAGATGATTTATCATCCTTTCAAGATTTTGACACAAGGGTTTCTTTCGGTTCCTATTGATATTCCCGGGACGGCATTTAATCGTGCTCTCAAAGCGAGCAAATTTATTCACTGTGAGTTTCAAAAAATCATCAGAAAGCGGAAAATGGAGTTAGAGGAGAAGAAGGAATCAGCTCCAAGAGATCTGCTGTCTCACATGCTCTCAGCGTTGGATGAAAATGGTGATGTAAAGAGTGAAATGGAGATAAGTACTCAAGTTATTTGCCTACTTTTTGCGACTCTGTCAACACAAGTTCTGTCATCACGGTTCATACTCAAGTACCTGCGGCTGAGTTCTGATGTCTATAGCAAAGTCTTGAAAGGTAACACAAAAAAACCGGCTTTTTCTCCTTTCTTTTCAACCCATTTTGCATTGTTGCCTGAAAGTGTTTTTAGGCCACAAATCAAGAAGTGTTCTTTAGAAGAGATAAAGGTGCGTAAACATTATGGCTTATATTTTCACGTCGATTGCATTATTGAGTTTTTTTTTTTGGTCATGGTTTGCGCCGATGTTAAGTTTATTAACTTCTTTATCGTACGCGAGACAAACAATGATTAACGTTGTTAAATGGAGCGGCATGGATAGCTCCCACTTGCACGTCCTTAATATTAGCGAGTCACGTGATAACGGGGATGAGCTACGACATTAAGTGAGACGCGTGGGCCAAAAAATAAGGGGCTAAATTGGATTATGGAGTTCCATAAGTCGAGGCATTATGCGCCTTATCCACTTTAAAGGCAACGTCAATTTTTCAAAGCATTCTTCAAGGCTATGTGGTTTGGGGAAGGGTGTGGAATGTGGAAAAGAAAATAGAAAGGAAAAGTAGATGGAAAGAAAAAATAAATAAAGGAAAATAAAAATTAAATTAAATTCAACGTGTTATTTTTATTTATTGCTTCCCATTTTTATTTATTTTAAATTATTAATATAAAGATGAAAAAATTTACGAATATATAAGTTTCTAAGTAATTTTATTTATATTATTAGATTTTTTTTTTTTCATTGGATAACCAAACATAAAAAAATATTTTTTTTTCTTAAATTTTTTCATTCCTTATTACTTTTCAATAAACAAACACAATCTAAATTTTTTTCAAAAATTCATGAAAAAAAATGCTTTTTATGATGGAAGTTTCTTGAAAACATTTATCAAGTAAGTCCTTACAAACTAATATTTTTTTATTAAACAAATGTTTTTAATACTTAGCAAACAACCTATATTTTGTCATTTTAACAATATTTTTAAGTGTTTGTTTGTGCTTTTCCTTTACTGTCTTTATGATGTTGATCATGGGGTAGCTCGGTGAATATATTGATTCCTTGATCAAAAAATTTTAAAATTTAAACATAATTTTTTAATAGCCTCATCTTTATCCATTAAACTATTGTATCGAGTTTGTTCATAAATAGACCAAATTAAATTTAAGATTGATTTCTTTTATTCAATAGAGCAAATGGAGATCGCAAAGAACAAAAAGGCAGGAAGGGTTTCTGAAGTGGGATGACATTCAAAAAGATGAAATACACACTTGGAATGTGGCAAATGAAACAATGAGGCTAAATCCCTGTTCAAGGGAACTTTCAGAGAAGCCATCACTGACTTCACTTATGCAGGTTTACAATTCCAAAGGGATGGAAGGTATGTCCCAAAGGTTATGTTTGGTTGTTGGGAATTATTAGAAAAGGAAAATAAATATTGTGAAAAAACATTTTCCATAGTTTACATGACATAATGAATATCAAAGAAAAACTTTTTAAAATAATATTAAAGAAAATATGGTAATATTTTTCTTAACAATTAATGAGAAAATAAGAATGGAAAGGAAAAAGATTCTTTACTATATCTATCATATTTTGACTCCCTAGCTATATGTATTTTTATATTTTATGTTCCTAATAAAATAAAAAATAAAAAGAAAATTTTATTAAAGTGGTCAAAAGGGAAAAATATATAACAAGTTCCTTATTCTTTTCTCTCTAAATTTTTTCATGGATAGCCAAAAATAAATAAAAAATTTCATATTTCTCTCCTTGCCTTTTATTTTCTTCCATTTCTTTTCAATTTTCTTTCTCTATGTGCCTAGGAACCAAACATACCCAAAATGTTTTGAAAAATTAAATTGCGTGCTATATAGTCACCAAACTTAATGAAAAATTGTCTTGCAGATGCATTGGAATGTAAATACAACTCATAGAGATCCCAAGTATTTCCCTAATCCCGATAAATTCGATCCCTCAAGGTTTGAAGGAAAAGGGCCTCAACCATTCACTTTTATGCCTTTTGGGGGAGGGCCTCGGATGTGTCCTGGAAGGGAATTAATAACGAGCTCAAGTACTTGCATTCATACGTAATACTAGGTGACAAGATTCAAAATGGGAGAAAGAAGTAGATCCTAGTGAAAAGGTCAAACTACGATCCATCACCCATTCCTTAAGGGCTTCCCAATTCACCTCCGCCCTCTTGAAAATGAGTTTGTTATTTAGGTAGTGTGGCTTTGTTCCTACAAAGTACTAAAGAAAAAAATATTAAGAAAAATATATTTACTTTCTTATAATTGATTGTTGTGAAAAAGCCCTTGAAAAACCAAATATAAATAAAATAATATTAGGTGTGTGTCCAAAGTCCCACATCAGATAAAAATGGGAAGAGTTATAATATATAAGCATAGCATGGACAATATCAAATTCGTACAAGACCTTTTGAGAAAAAACTTAAAAACAAAACTATGAGCTAGGTCTTAGCTCAAAGTGGACAATATCAAACCAATGTGGATATGGAAGGGTCTATGAGGTTTCCCGACAAGTGGTATAAGAGTAGGGTTTAAGGCTTAAGCATCCGTATTATCATACAAGTGGTAGGTGTGGTTGCATGCCCAACAAATTACTTGGAAACTTATATATTCTTAAATTATTTAAGAATAAATAAAATTTTATTTATGAGTTAAAATAAATAAAATTTGTTTAGAAAAAGCTTTCAAAATTGGAGTTTAACTTTATTTTCATTTTCCTTCCATTTTTTTTTATTTTTCTATTTTCTTTCCCTCTTTTTTGAAAACCAAACATGGGGCTTAAGATGTGCTATTTTTTTTTTTTTTTTTTTTTTGGAAGATGTGGTAACTTAAGAATCTATAAATGACAAAACTCAAATATTTATAAATGGAGTGCTTTTATGCTTCCACATAAATGAAGAAAACTTTTTGAAATGAAAGAATTCTTCCCTACCAAACTGCATGCTTAATTATGACTTTTATATATGATTACCACCTTTTGTCTTGCATTCATTTTCATCAAAGCATGATGGAAGAATAAAATAAATCCCGACAAGTTGTCATCTTCATACCAATTCATTGTTACTTCACATCCCATTCTCTAAATACTTATCCACTCTGGTATTCAATTGGAGCCTTAAGGAAAAGGAAGAGAAACTAATTATGCCATGAAATCGAGAGTAAGGCCTTTGAGGGATTTCAACCCACGAACTGTGTTTGGAAGACTCCTCAAGTTTCTGCAGAGGATGGTCGTGATTCTTGAGCATAGCGTAATGATAATCATCCCCTACCTTCTTGGTCTGCAGAAATGAAGTAAAGCAGAAAAACGCTAATATTAATCCATGCTTATAAGATAATTATGTATAGAGAAATGATTTCAGTTTTGTTATATGTTTTATTCAAAGTATTATATATGAATATAATAGTTCTTGCCTACCAATTCGAAACAAGCTCTAAATAAAATTTTAATTAATACAAACAAAAAAACTGGCATAATAAGTTCTAAATAAGAAATTTCAATCAATTGGAAACAAAATTTTGATCCATAAAATAATTTGTAGTAATATGGTCCGTTTTAATTTAGTAATCCATTCCCAGAAGATAAGGAGGACGAGATGTCTAAATTTCATAAAATCAAATCTTGGATAGTTAGATACAATTAAATTGAAATAAAAAAAGTAAAGAAAAAGGAAAAAAAATCCTTTTGAATGACTTTACTGTATCAAATTTTATTTTGAACTGAACATTGTTAATCTTTTAAGCATCTAAAAGACATTTTAAAAGTGCCATATTTTTTCTATTAATTCTAATAAAAATTTAATCTTCAATAAAAACCCAAAAGATGTGAAACACCTTACCTTACGAGAATGATTGGAAACTAGAGATGTCTTCTTAGAACCAGTTTCTATGAAACTTAGTTTAATATGTTTTAAAGTTGAAGTTTCTGCTTGATTACATAGTCTGGTTTTTTTTTCAGTGTTTCAGATTGGGATTTTTATATTAGGGTTTAAGTCTGTTTATGGATTTGTATTCATGGTCGAAGACAAGAATTTATGGGACGACTAAAGTTGTTTTGTTCAAATTCCTGAAGACCATAGTTTTGTACTGGATGGGTACCTGAGATTAATTTTAGTTGTACTTTCCTTGATGCAGGCTGTTGATCTGTTGGAGAGTATAGGTGTGATCCAGAAAAAGAAGAAGAATTAATTAATTGTGTAACTAATTTGACTTGGCCTTATCATCCTATTATAGATCTGTTGGTATTTTGAAGTTTATTTTTTAAAATCTAAAATAAACATCCTATTATTTCTCATAGTCTAACTTTTAAATAAAATAATATTTGAATCATTTACTTAATCAAATTTTATAACCAGTTAAAGAATTTAATTCTGTTTCAATTGCCTCTAACGATTCATATGGAGACCTAATGTTTTCCTTAATTAATTTTTTTGTTTATAATCCATATTGACACAAACAAAGAATTAATTAATTTTTTATTTATATATCCATGTTATTTCCGACAAGAATCATTTTGCAATAATAAATTTGAATTCTTAAACATATATATATATATAATCCAAATCATTAGGATCTTTAGAGTTTTATTTATTTAATAAAATAATTTAATTCAAACATTTAGAAATATCAGTTGGTGAATAAATAGGTGCCCCTCCTCCTTCCTCCTACACACCTTTTACCTTGAGCTCTCTTCTCTCTCTTGCTCAAGTGCTTCAAAGCACTCCTCTCTCTCTCAAATGCTTTCAAACACTCCTCTCTCAAGTGCTCTAGCCCTCCTCTCTCTAATTTTTCAGAATTAACTTTCATACACATTTCTTGGAGGAATATTTTTGGTATACAAGTTGCACTTTATTTTACTAGGGTGCATTCGAGGTGAAGATTTTGTTGTTGAATCTTGGAGATGGGCGTCGAGTCCCTGCACTAGTTACAAACTGGAGAGTGAATCCGCATTTTAGGGCAATTTTGTTGCACGCCTCAACCATCCTAACATATAAGTTCATCTTACCACGATTTTTCTGATTTGTTTGTTTTGAAATTTAAGTCAAATTCTATAAATCCCTTACAATTAAGACCTTCTAAAAGTTGTTTTGAGAACCTTGAGCGTAGGTAACTTGTTAGTATGTCTAGAAATTTATCACAAGGCGATAAGAGCTTAAGGCAAATTAAGGGTATAAGCGGATCATTATAGTCTCACTTACTTGAGACTTTCTTGTGTGTAACACACAACTCTTTATTGTCTTGGTTTTGTGTCACCTAATAGAGCAAGTTCAACCAACATGATCAGCTCACTAAGTTTGATTATAGGCTTTCAAATAGGTTATTGAGCTCACTAAGTTGGTTTCTCAATTCTAAAATTGGTTTCCTGGCACTTGGTGTACCAGTTCTGACTTTCAAGCCGCTGGCTTAAACTTTGGCATTATTCTGATGAAGTCCCAAGATTTTGTTCTTTTATGGAGAAATGATTTGTTCCTTATTTATAATTTCAACAATTATTCCTTGTTAAATTAAATGTACAATTTATCCAGGTGTGAGTTTTGCTGAAAATATTCTGAAAATCAATATTAAATCCAAGATCTATTGGCAAAATACTCTCTTCTACCAAGATGACAGATGGCTGGAAGACTCTCACTCATCAACCTTACCTTAAGAGATTAAGCTTGGCTGATTCCCTCAAACGTGTGAAACTTGCTGGCACAATTCGACATAATGGAAGTGGGACCTTCTCGCTGGACTTCTCCCCCCTCAAACCTTATTGAAGTTGGGATCTGTAAGAGTGCGACCTGATTATGATGGGGTAGACAGTATTTGCTGGAGTCCCTCCCATGATGGTAATTTCACTATAAAATCAGCTTATAATCTCTAGTCTCCCTCTCCGAATATACACTTGGATGCTTCTTGGAAGATTATTTGGAACTTAAAAATCCCTCAGAAGATTAGCACCTTCATGTGGCTCTCCCTATGTAGCAAGTGCCGATTAACATGGAAAGAGTAAAAAGGAAAATATCCGACAACCCTTATTATCATTGTTGTGTGATGGAGAGAGAAGATCTGGACCATTTATTTAGAGGATGCGTCTGCGTGGAAAACCTGTGGGATATTCTGCTGGGAGATGCTACCGCGGCAGGAAACCCGTAATAACACGCCGCTTTCAGAGTGGATTGATAGCAATCTCCATAATAATCGGCAATAGAAGGAAGATGATTGGAGGAAAGGTTTGATACCTGCCTTTGTAGTGTATATGGATGTGGCTGGACAGTGAAGTTTTAATAACCGTATCATTTGGTTTCAATCAGGAAAGAAACAGTAGTAAACTCTACAACCATGAATTCACCCAGCAACTTTGCTTCTCAAGCAATCGCTATCAAAGGTAGACACTTGACTAGGTTGGTTTGGGTTAGGTGGAGTAAACCCCCTCTTGGATGGAGAAAACTAAATACAAATGGCAGTTTCCATTGGGAAACCAAGGTAGCAGGTTCGGGAGGCATACTGAGGAACAACAAGGGAGAAAGGGAAGACGACTTCTCAGTCTGGATCGAATGTAACAACATAAAGGAAGCTGAAACTTAGGCTCTCCTCTGTGGTTTAAAAATGGCATGGGAAAATGGAGTTACAAGACTTATGGTTGAAGTAGACTCCCTAGTTGTCTTTAACTGGATTAAAGGGAACCAACAAACTCTCATGCCAATGTGATCCAAGAATGTAGGAATGGCTTCAAAGAGGTTGGATGGTTAACGTCAAGGCATGTCCTGAGGAGGAGTAACTTGGTGGCGGGCCAAGCTAGGTGAAATAGCTCCTAAAGTCTTATAATAGGAATATCATAAGATGGCTTCAACCCTCGAAGGAGGTTGACAGACTGATTTTTCAGGATTTGATAGGCAGCAGAATTCGGAGAAGGGTTGAATTGTAGCCGTTGTGTTTTCTTCAGGGTAGCCCCCCTCCAACTGATAAATAAAATAAAATAAAATGTTAACCTCATAATTACCTAGATATACTTGCTTTAATAATGTTATTTGTGAGTGAGATATGTCACTTACATACCCACCCCACACATACCCGTCGTGCCATATAAATGGGATAGGGAAGGTATTACTTGGCCCTACCCTGTCTCGGGTTTGGAATTCTTGAACCCACCCCACTAGAGTTTAGGACAAGAATGAAATAAGTATTAGGTGTTGGGTTTAAAATTGATACTATCTTCGTCCCTAGTACTTCACAAGAAGATGTCTACTTCGAAGTTCAAGTTTGATGAAGATTTGAAGGTTTAAACATGAAGTCCCTAGAGAGAGTCGAGACTATTTTCAAATTGAGTAAGGACTGGAATAAGTTCTGGACTCTTGGAGCCCAAGGTAACTAGAAGGAAGACATTGAAGAGGCCTATGACTTCTCTTGATCTTATGGATAATGTTAAAAGTCATAAAATCCACCTGAGATAATCTCGGATGAAGTTGGGAACACAAGTAGGACTTCCTCTAAAGAAAGTTGTATGGTGCCTAAATATACTAATTCTTGTTGTGAAGGCACGAAGATAATTTCCATGAGAGGATATCGTGGAAATTCATAATTAGATAATGTGGCGTTTAGTCATGCAGAATCCTGATGGTGCAACAAGAAGGAACTTTACTCAATCTATGACATGTCCACGTGATTTGATGCAACAAAAATCATCATGGGTGAAGGTTCGCGGAATAGGACTCAGTCCTAGACCAAGTTCAAATGAAGTGAAACAGACATAGAACTCTACTTAGAGATGACTCCTACGGTCTCTCGACTTCTAGAGAAGCATCATGATAACTATTATTTATCGGCATCCTACAAATAATGGAAGCTTTCCAATCTAATAAATAAAACTATCCAAACTAGATTTGGAACATCTTGGGTTTTAGAGATTGTCAATATCGATAGTCTCTAGTATTCTCTGGATCTGCTTAGAAAGGTGAAATTTGAGGAAGATTTGATAGGCTGGCATCTTATCCTTGGAAGAACCAAAGAAAGTAAGCAGTGGGACTAAAGTCATCCAGTGCCTGAGGTGTATTGGAAATTTGGGAAGTGGGATTAAGTGAGACGGTGGGGGCGCAAGTCAGTTTAATTTGTGGAGGCCAAGGTACATTGGGAGCAAGTAACCTATGGGCCTAAGATCTTTTAGGCAAGCAGATATAGATCAAATAAAAATCATTTAGGCAAGTAAAAAAAGATCAAATCAAGAAGTTCGGATCTTCTAAGCTATCAAACCAGAATTGTAAACAATCTAGGATTCTATTCTGAAGATGAGACTTTAGCAGCAAGTTTCCTATTTCTACGTGATAGCTTAAAGGAAAGTTCGCATAATTCAAGGTAGGTTTTGAGTCATATTAGGATAATGATTCAACCTTATCTAGTCTTACATGTCAATATACAAGGCTATATATTTGTGTTTTGGAAGATGTTCAACATGGATTCTACAACTAATCTTTGAGGTACTGAACGCTAAAAGCCTTTCACCTAGTATGGAAGATCACTTCTTTATGATTCATAATCTCATCTTATTTTGATGTAATGTGGGCATGGGTTGTTAGCAATTATGTGCTCTTGGGTCCCACTTAGTATTCTCAAATTTATAATAATATAATTTATTATAAGAACAGGTTATTTATAATAAATATAATTTATTATATGAGACGGATGTTATAATAAATATAATTTATTATATGAGCGATTATTCCTTGATGGAATGGGTTTTTAAGGTTTTCTCTTTGAGACTTTTTCATAAAAATATTTTTAAATCTGTATTTTGAGAATCTGAGCGAGAGAAAAGAAAAGAATATTTCTATTCTTTGGTTTTCTCTAAGTGTTCTAAGATTCGAGTTCTCGTCGATTCATTGTGCCCACACACATCCATACCACCCCTGAGGACGATAGATGCGGAAGATCGGACGGTCTGAATTATGATCTGTAAGTTGAACAGGTATGGTCGTTGGTTGCGTCTTTATTCTTTGTAGATCGTGATTGTAGATTGCTGGTTTAAGTGGTGATCTAGAAGTCTAGTTGACCAGTCTGCCAAATCTACGCAGGTAATTTTATTTAATATTAGTTTAGATCTGGAGTTGCATGTTTAATCATATTGCTAGATCCGTGCTTCATTTGTGTGTTTTTCCTTCGATTGGTATCAGGCATGCTATGATTAGATATGTGTATCTAAGGTATTCAATAATGCATGTAATTTTGATGTTGATTTAGTATATGGCACTGAGTTCTATTTGTTGATAGATGCATGATTAAGATGTTAAATTTTATGATTTTGTTCATGAATGGATGTATTATTTTTTTTTTTTTTTAATGGTTTGCCACCCCAGATCCTGGTAGATTTTTGATTGTATTAATTTTGGGTTTATGTGAGGAGAAATTTGGTCATAAGATCGGGTTTCCTTCACAGTTTATTATTATTTACGTTTTTAATTAAAAATAGTTGTAATTTTAAATTTCAAATCCTGTAAATCGTACACCCTTCATTATTTGGAAAGCGGGAAAGATCTGGACACCATCTCGAGCATTGACCAGTGAAGCGTTAGAGGAGGAGGAGGCGCGTCGGGCCGGGATCGTGATTGCGAAGCGTCGATCCAGCGCCTACAGCGCCGGTGGAAGTTTCTGCGGCGTGGTCCTCTCACTTCATTTGATAGTCTTTGGGCGTGAGGCGCGTCTTGCGTCGTTTTGGCAGCCGCCGCGGTGGCTCGACGTGCAGTGGTGGTTCTTCCCTGGGCGGTTTTGATTTGGTGGACCCGGCGGGACCTCTTGCCCTTCAAATTCGATATGTTAGGGTTTTAGGGTTTTATTTATTTTAGTTTTGGGCCTTTATGCCTTTGTAAACTAAATAATTGGGCCCAAAAGAACATAGGATATTTTAATAATAGGCCATTTTTAATTTTTAGGAAAACCATGGATTAGGGTTATTTAATTAATGCTTTTGTGAATGGTTTAAATTATATGCTTATAACATGTTTTATGTGATAACATGCCATATAGAATGAGTGGTGCCATACTAAATTTGCATCAATGATAATTACATGTGCATAATAATTATTATGATTCTATAATCTAGTTTAATAATTATTATAGGAAAAAATTATTTTATTTTTTTAAAAAAATAATTTTAAAAATCCTATTAATTAAAATATTGAATGAAAGTTTTAATTAATTTAATTAATTTTAAACCTAAAGGGCTCCATTGTGGGTCTAATAATAAAATGATCATGTGATGCTGACGGATAAACATGGTTGGATTTTTATTGGATTAGACCTGTTAAATTTCAAAAAATTTTAATAAAGATTGATCGGCCCCCAACGTCGGCAATCTTGGATATTAAAGAATAATTTTGAGAAATAAAGCAATGGTTAAAAACCAGTTCAAACTTAATTAATTGTACCCTCCCCAGCGAGGCTATGATATTTTTATTAAGTGCCCAAAGTTTTTGAAACAATTAGAAGTGAAATGATTTTGTATTATCTAGGAAAGTTACGTCTGGGAGGTGGGATTTAAGTGATCGCTTGTGACTCCCCATCTTTCCTGGGAACCAACTTAGTTGGATACTAATCATTTCATGATCAAATTTAGTTTGTTATAAATATCTTGCCCAACGTAAGTGTTTATAATGGAAACTAAATAATTGTTTACAATAAACAGAAAATAGTTTTTGGGATTTACTAAATTTTAAAATTATGTTTATTGTAAGATATTACGTTTTAATACTAGTGTGTATTTTTTTCAGAAAATGGCATCATTTAACCCACTTGCAATGATTTTGAGTCAAAAGCCTATGGATGGAAATAATTATAGTGGTGGAAAACCCGAGCACATGCATTGATATTACGGATTTTGAGAAAAAGCGAAGTTTGTCTAACCACAATGATAGGCATGACAAATGCATCGACCAAGTCGAAAAAGACTATGAAGCGGGACAAGGCAAATATATCAGTTCGTACGCTGCTGTTCTTGCGATGTTGCTAGTCATTGAAAGAACGGGGATATCTATCTCGAGAGTGGAGCGAGAAATGATCCGGACTCTCGATAAGATGTTACCGATCAACAAGTTCTTTCGCGGCGGCTGGAGTTAGAGTATAATGAACACTAGAATGATGGGGAAGTGTGAGGGATCATTGTCTGAAAATGATGTCACATCTCAAATCAAAGGCCCCGAAGTGTTAGGGATAGAGAGAAGAAGATGGAGCAAAGATTACAAATTGATTTCATATTTGAATCCACTGCACGATGCAGTTTTACTAGTTTAAAGTTAATTATAATATGAGCAGATGGATCTAACTCCTCTGAGTTGATGCATAGACTTGAAAGTCTTGAAAGGGCTTCGGAAAGTCGAGGCGGTGTTCATATGATGAGGGATTATTTCTACTTTTGCAAACTGAGAAACCTAAGGGTGGGAAAAAGAATAAGAACAAGCAGAGAGGGTCGGTACCGATTACCAAAACCACCGCTATGAAGAGGCGAAAGGCAAGTGGCAGTGCGGACGGAAGGGTCCTTGGAGCGAAATTGCCCTCGGATTGCCAAAAAGCAAGGTATGGGTAATTTAAATGTAGTTGAGAAGCTTGTTTAGTGAAATTATAATGATAAATGGATCATTGATTCGAGGAGCCACTAACCGTATGCGATACTCTTTGCGATGGATTCGAACTGAGCTAACCAGTTGGAATGAGAGCAGAGGTTTTTGAGGCTTGGAAGTGGAGAACATGTCTCAGTTCGCATTAGGACAAGTAGAATTGTTATTTTCAATAATAATGATAGGACTTTATGTTTAGTAGGCTGTTTGCCAATAATGCAGGATTTTAAAGGAATTTGTTTACATTTAGTTGTTTATTTGAGCAGGTTTAACGGTGGAATTTAATTCCTTTATTACAATAAGAGTTCAACCGATTATTTGTATCATAGAGTGATTTGATAGATGGTCTTTATTATTTAAGTCCTATGTCCTATGATGTTTTAATTACTGAAATTGTTAATAAGCATGATCACCTAGCCAAGAAAAGGAAAGTTTCAAATGAAGGCATGCCTTTGGCATTTGCGATTAGGTCATGAATAATCTAATAAGTTCATGGTTTGGTAAAAAGTGGGATCTTAACTTCCTAGACTTTGAAGACCTATACCGGTATGTGAATCTTGTTTAGGTACAAAATGACCAAAAGGCCCTTTAAAGCCCAAGGATATCGTGTGACCAAACCCATTTGGGGTGGTGCATACGATGTGTGCGGACCAATAAATGTCCCGACCGGAGGAGGGTATGAGTATTTTGTCACCTTCTGGAGATGACTACTCGGATAATGGATATATTGCTGTCGCCAAAGTACGACTTTCCTAAATTTCGAAGTATAAGGTGATGGAAAAGCAATTGGGACTCCGTATCGAGCTTCGGTGCGGTAGGGTGGTGAATACCTATGCGGAGTTTAAGTCTTACTTGACTCGGGGGGACAGTTTCCTTATTATCGACTGGAACACCGACAAAATGGAGTTGCGAAAGAAGAAATAGAACTGCTTAGGTTATGGTGAGGTCGATGTAGTTATTCATCTCTACCTATATCGTTTTGGGGATATGCCATAGAGCGCAATGTATCTTGATTTAGTTCCTTAAACGGTTCCCTAGACACCTGTGAAATTGTGGAAAGGGCGCAAGCTGGTTTACGCGTATCCAGGAATATCGGGGTGCTCTGCACATGTCTTAAGAAAGGATCGAATAAGTTGGAATCGTGCGAGGTTTGCATGTTTGTTGGCTACCACCCAAAGGAGCGAGAGGTGGACTATTTTATAGTCCTTCCCGGATAAAGGTTATTATGAGCACTCACGCAACTTTTGGAGGAAGACTATAAACAGTACCAAACTAAGTAAAATAATTCTTGAGGAGCTTGACTCGGCTCGAGAACAAAGCCCAGGCTTTCCACCGGTCATCTTGGCCTCTAATACCAGCGATTCTATGCATGTTCAAGAGGGGAAAATGTGCAGGTGAGCATGACACAGGTGGAACCAGGTGGAGCAGGAATCAATACGGTGGAACGGGCAGAAGGCGGTCTGAGAGGAACTAGTACCTTCTGGAGCTCAGAACAATGAACCACAACCCGGTGGAGCTTAAGTCGTAGTGATAGTAAAGGCGGAAACTGCTGTTGAGATATGTCATTATCACGAGTCTTACCAAGTTATTGCTATTGTGGCGGTGAAGATGATCCCATCGATTACAAAGCCTTTGAAGATGTGGATGAAATGGAATCTATGTATTCCAATTAGTCGGTCTCTTATAGAGGCACTTGAAGGGGAGCCAATGGGGTGTAGAGTGGTTTACAAGGAAAAGGGGATCGGATGGGAAGGTGCGAGCCTTCAGAAAGCTAGATTGGTGTGACTATACCCGAGGGGATAGATTATGAAGAAACCTTTTAGCGGTAGCCATGCTTAAATCTATCGGTTCTTTTAGTTTGGCTGCCCCAGTCTCGATACGGATTTGGCGGATGGATGTCAACGACCTTTTTAAATGTAGTTTAAATGAGGACATCTGTCACGGCAACGGAGAGGGTTGGCTAAAGGCCAAAGAACACATGGTATGCAGTTGCAAAGGTCCATTTATGGACTTAAGCGGCATCGGATCATGGAACATCCAGGTTTGATGGGCCATATTACTTCTGCTTTGGTTTTGAGAAAAGCTACGATGAACCTTGTGTTTACAAAGAATCCAAGCACATAAGGTAGTTTTCTAGTCCTTTCGTAGATGACATATTATTGTCGGAAGCGACAAACAAGTGTTGTCGGGTGTAAAGATTGGTTGCATAAGCGGAGTTTGATATGAAAGACTTGGGAGCTTGATATGTACTGGAATCAAACTTATCTGAGGCCGGAAGAATAAGTTGTTGGCACTATCTCAAACTCCTTATATTGATAAAATTCTTGTCGGGTTTAACATGGAAAATTCAAAAGGGGATCCTTACCCTTTAGACATGGAATTCATCTTTCTGGGAAGCGATCACCAAAAACTCTGGCGAAAGAGCATTATGAGTAGGATACCTTATGCCTCGTTGTGGATGGTAGTCTCATGTATGCCATGTTATGTACCGAGACGGATACTCTGTTATGCGGAGTGGGAGTTGTAAGCCGATTATCAATCGATCCGTGAGAAAGAACTCTTGGATTACGATGTATATACTTAAGTAATAAGAGAACAGAGATTATATGCTGTATATTCCGGTGGGAGTTTAGAAACCATTGGTTTCACGGTTCGAACTTCGAGGGGATATTGACTCGAGGAAATCTACCTCCCGGTTATGTGTTTACACTATATGGTGGAAATTTGTCGTTGGAGGAATTATTAAACGGACGTGTGTAGCGGGTCCACCAAGAAGCTGAATATATTCTTTGTAGGCGACTAAAGTTTGTGTTGAAGAAATTCATTATGGATCTTCGGGTGATACCCGGTCTTGGTCGGCCCATTACCCTTTACCGGTGACCCGCGGTGATGGGGCGTAGCACGGAGTCAAAAGAACCAAAGGTATCCTGAACAAAAACACATTGAGGAAGGAGTACCGCGTCCGAGACATCATTGAGTGAGAACCACGGTGGTTGCAAAATAGCGTCGGAGGAAAACCTAGCGGACCCATTCCGCAAGGCTCTACACATTACATGGGTGTTAGGAGATTTCGAGACTTATTTTAGGACTAGTGGGAGTTTTTGTTTGAAGCTTTGGCAAGACAAATAAAATTATTGTATTTTCTGTGTTAATAAAATTTCAATGAGGTATTAATTTCACCTTGTACGCACTAGTATTTTTTTATTTTATTAGTCAGGATTAATTATGCGATATATGGTCATATGAATCACGTCCATGGAAGACATGATCATAAGTTCTCATAATTAATAAAATAAGATCCACACCGATTATTAGATAAAGTTGGACGGCTTTATTTAGGCGCAATATTTTATGAAATAATCGTCTTGGTTATTACTGAAATATTAGTGCAGTTATGTTTGCATTGATAGGATCAAAGTAAGATTTAATTAAGTTAAATTTACGTAGAAAGGAATTAAATTTCAAGTGATATTTGATTATTGCTTTTCTCTCAATCACAGTTTATTTTTAAATAAGTAATTGAATAATTATCGGTCTTTGGTGTGTCGATATGTGAGGCTATTTTGTGACGATACAGATGATTTGGGAGCGTGATTGTTTAATTGCGGTATTTATAAAATAGCAATGGAAATTGTATGAAATATCCTCTTGATATGTTTGGTACTTAGATGTTATGAAGTCAGTGCATTGGGATCAATAAGCTGACCAAGTAAAGAGATTAAAAATAATTAATTGATGAATGAGAAAATATAATCAATTAATTATCGATATTACAATGGAGAAATTAATATATATATCAATATTATTAATTTTTGGAGTTCAACTACGGGCCTTTAGTGGAGTGGCATAGGATTAGATAATTGCTTTACTGCAATTATAAGGAACAATTAATAATAGCCGTTGGATCCCAGGCTAGCTTGAGGAGAGGTAGGCGGAGCTCATACATGAGTAATGGGCTATCAGAACCTGAGGATTGAGTTACATGGTTTTGGGCTTATGCCAAGTTTTGTACTTTCGAAGCAGAGTGATTGTAGCAATTATGTGCTCTTAGATTATAGTATTTCTAATTATAATAAATATAATTTATTATAAACCGGTTATTATAATAAATATAATTTATTATATGAGCAGGTTGTTATAATAAATATAATTTATTATATGAGACGATTATTAAGCGATGGAATGGGTTTTAGTTTCTCTTCAGGTTTCATAAAAATATTTTTCATACATATTTTGAGAATACAGAACAAGAGAAAAGAGAAAGAATATTTCTATTCTTTGGTTTTCCTCTAAGTGTTCTAAGATTCGGTTCTCGAGTCGGTCATTGTGCCCACACACATCCATACCACCCACGAGGATAGATCTGGAAGATCGGACGGTCTGGTCTTGTCTGTAGATTGGACGGTGTAGATACGTTGGTTGCGTCTTTATTCTTTGTAGATGCGACGGTGTAGATTGCTAGTTGGTGGCTGATCTAGAAGTCTAGTTGCGAATCTGCAAATCTACATAGGTAATTTTATTTAATATTGAATTTTAGATACAGTTGCATGTTTAATCATATTGCTAGATCCATGCTTCCGCTGTGTGTTTTTCCTTCATGGGTGTATGATATTGTTGAGAGGGGAATGAAGGGAGTTCATTCTAAATCACTTATTCTTGATTAGTTGAAGAAGGGCCTTGAACAAGAGAGTCTCGTACCATGTAAGACTAATTGCAACCTTGAATCATATTGGTAGAATCTGACATTTGGGTGTAAAAAAAGAGAATTGAGGAGTTCGTGCGAATTCTACTATAGTGATTAGGTTTCAAGAAGGATCGTGGTGAGAGGGAGTCTCGTACCACGTAAAGACTAATTAAACCTTGAATTAGACGGTGAGAAATCCCTTTTCATTTTTTGGGCCGCAGCCAGTGAACCTGGGGCGATTGTTGGATCATGTAAATTTTGTATTTTATTTTTCTTTGCATATATTTTTATTTGAGTTATACCTGAAACCATCCCTCGTAAGTTTGGACTTATGACACATATGAATCCGAATCCGGAAATGCAAGGGACCATGTCAGGCACTCACTTATATGAGATTAGGTAAATGGGATGGAGGTGCCTCAACCCAAACTCATCTCATTGTCATTCCTAATATAATCCAAAGTTTCGCATAGGCGATCTAAAAAAGTGTAGTGTGTGTCTTCACCTCTAAAACTCAATAACACTTCAAAGGTATTGACAGGGTTTGAAAAATAAGGCTCACGAGAGGCACTCGTAGGCCGAAAGAGGTCAGCCAATGAGGCCACGAGGTCCTAGCGCTAACCCAAAATGAGAGCCCCGGTTCGCATCACAAGGGCGATAAGGGGTAGTTGGGGAAAGCCCACACGGCCCACAAACCAAAGTGAATCCTTTCAATATGAAGAAATAGAATAATCCCAAATAACGTCTTATCCCTCGGAAATCAAACTAAATCTCTGCTGTAAAGGAAAGAAAGATAATTCACGAGTCTCTTGGCTCATCATGCGAGATCACGTATTGGATCCCCCGATAAGGAAGGAAAGATTATCCCAAATAAATTCTCTTTCTATATCAGCACCAAATCCAATACCACGATAAAGGCAAATAATACCAGTAAATGGGAGAGAATCCTATTCACCATCCAACTGGGAAAACATATACTATAAATACAAGGCCACCCCATCGGTGAAAGGTACGCAAACATACGCAACACATTCGCTCTCTAAGCAGTCTATCTTTTCTCTCAGAAAGAAACTGACTTAGCATTAGAGCTGCCACGGCAAAGCCCCTTGCCACCCTTTCTTTTTCTTGTCTTACAAAGGAGGGCCTGTCTCGTAGGACCGCACCCAAGAAGGCCAAGATCCGAGCCAACGGACTGTACCCCAACAGTTGTTCTTTATCTTCGCCCAACGACCCCAATACGCTCCACCCCGCCCGGCGGAAAAGGCATCACTGGCGCCGTCTGTGGGAACGACGCCTTTACAACAAAGACTTATCACTCGCCATCGATGGTATCAACTCTAACACGGGAGTAACGCCTAATCCATCAAGGATGCAGGACCGCCAGTAATACTAATGTACCGACCTACCGGCCATGGAAACAATGCAATTTAACACTGACAGGTGGGAGGCACTCCGCCTCACCAATCAACCCTAATAGAAGAGCTAACAACTCACCGTGACAGATGACGACCACGGAGGCGTGACGACTCAAGAAGGCCAAGAAATTCCCCATGAAGGATTAACACAATATCGGCACCGAGGAGCCGAAACGTATAATCTAGCCGAGCCCCGGGGCACTAATCTCACATCTAGCCCTCGGGAGGGAAGGCAACGAAGCAACACCCGGGGGGCATGTCTGGAACGAAGAACTACGTCACCCTCAACAAGAAACGGGAGAGCAATCATGGGAGCAGAGGTTCAAGAGCCTCCAGCAAGAGCTCAGCCGTGTGAAGGAAGTTGTAAGAGAACGCACCCCTGACACCATGGACACCTCGTGCAATGGACCGAGTCACCGCTCACACCGAGGTGCTCCACTTCCTCTTTCCAAAATTCGTAATGCCACAGTGGAAGCATTCGGAGCGGTGTCGATCCGGGCTTCATCATCTCAACACTTACAAAACCAAATGGAGCCGCATGGGTATCACGGGTTATACGCTGCCGGCCCCGCCCTCGAGCCTGGGCAAGAGCTCACTGGCGAGTTCGCCTACTCCGCACGTGTCACGCAACCCGAGTCGATCGGGCCAGCCGGATCGCCACCAAGGCCTCAACGCCCGCAGCCCAAGAGCTCACTCTCATGAGCTCGACCACTCAAGACAGCCACGCAGTTCTGCTGAGTCGTGACACCAAAGAGACATCACACTCTACTAACGCCGGAGCCCAGTGAGCTCACTTCTCAAGGAGTTCGCCCATCAGAAAGGTCACGCAACCTGGGAGTCAGATCAGCTCAGGCTAGATCGCCACCAAGGCCTCAACTCCAGGAGCCCAACAGCTTAGAATGACGAGCTCAACCAATCTGCACAGGCCATGCAGCCTAAGAGGCGGTTCAGCTCAGGCAATTCAACTCACGAGCCCACTACCAATTAGAAGAGTCACCACCCAACTCAGACGTGTTATCAAATCAATTCGGCCGACAAGCCAAATTGACTCCTACCGCCGGAGCTCAAAGCAGAAATTAATGATGAGCTCAACCATTCTGTTACTGTGCCATGCAACTTAGAGTCAATCTCGCCAAAGATTTAGCCCACGAGCCCAATGTACCGCTTAGAAGAGCTCACCACCCAACTCGTAGACGTGTTACTCAGAGTCAATTCACTAAACATTCAGCCCACTCTACCAACGCCGAGCCCAAGCAGAATTTCGTAATGATTTGAGTTTTGACTACTGCACAAAGACATGCGTACTCTAAGAGGCGCTCAAATTCAGCTATCTAGCTCACGAGCCCAATTGTACCGCTTAGGAAGAGCTCGCCCACCCAACTCAAGACGCGGTTACCTGCAAGTCGTACCAGCTCACGCCTTCCACTCAACTGCTAAATGCGAGCCCAAGAGTTGCCCAGCTCAAACAATCAACTCATGCTATGCAAACCAAGAAATTAATTCGATTCATGCAGAACAACGCGAAATGCACCAATAGAGACACAAGTGGTAAAAAATGAATATTTATTAAGGGGAAAGCTACATATGTCTTGGGTCCCAGGCCCAACAAAAAATATATATAAAAAGAAAAGTATAAAAGTCGACATCAGCAAAAAGACGTACGAGATTAGGCATCGTAAGGAGGAGCAGAGGGGTGTGGCAGGGCGGACCTTGCCAGGGTGCTCCTGCCTCCGTATCAATCGCAGAGGGACCCCCATCCTCCTCGTCGGGAAGGTGAAAATTGAAATCCAGCCTAATAGGTGTTACCACTCTCTTCTCGAAAGGCAAGCCACCCAAAACCCACAGTACAAGCCTCAACCTCATCCCGCTGAGCAAACTGTGAAGTTACTTGTCAAGTGGAGGTCCCCACGCAGCCCAACATCTCCTCGGGCCAAAGGCTCCGCCGAGCTTGAAGCCCTCGGGAGGCCCGCGACGAGCCCCGCCCGGGGCCAGCCGTCGCCTTATCACGCAAGTCGTCTCGATCCCACATGCCAGCTCTTCTTTAGACTCCCGCAGCTCGCCTTGGGATGTGAGAAGCTCATCCCTAACCATCTGAAGTTCATATTGGGCAGACTGCAGCCCGTCCCTAGCCTCTAGCAAATCATTTTGTGCAGCCCGCAACTCATCCCGAACCTCCGGCTTTCCGCCTTCGCCGCTCTCAAGTCAAGCGGCCTCACCTTCCTACCCCAGCCCGAGCACGTGCCGACGTGGTATGCTCAAACTCAGATCTGAGCCTTCCACCGCTCCCCATCATATGTCAGACCCGACCCCACAAACCCAGCCCCCACTTAGATGTGAGGGAAGCCACCCGTTTAAAGCCTCGAGCCGCTTGCATGATCTCGCTTTAGTTTCTCGCTCTTGCCAAACCCTTCAAATGAGTAGCCACCCGCACACCCAACACAGAATCAACATCCAACACAAGTTCAACACTCAACTCAAAATGGAATCAGACACGACAAAGTATGGGAACTTACGGAGGCGACCCCCTGGAGAGATAGGGCCAAAGCCTCATCAACGGCAAAATACTGGGCCGACCTCTCGAGATCAGAATCCTAAGAATTGACGAGACTGCACCTGCCGCGAGTTCGGCATTGAGAAGCAAAGAGTCCCCATCTCCGCCAATTTCGGATTCCGATCTTTCCTCCTCAATTCTTTCGCCCCTAAGGTGACCCAACACGCCTTCGTCATGGGATTCCGCATAAGAATGGGCATGACCGCCAACTACCGCTTCAACTTGCTCCACCCAAAGGACCTTGCCTTCGCAATGCACTCCAGGACTCGGCCGCAACTCAAGATCGCAGGGAGCTCCCAACCGCAGGCCACAACGCCCGCCCGGCTTGGACATGAGTAGATGGAGAAGATGAAGACGCCCCAATTTCTAATCCTCGACCAAAGCCGACCGATCTTTCTCAACTGAGTCCAAAGGTTGCTTCACGCCCGGGGCTTCCGAGACAGTTTAACTGAAAGCGCACTCTCCCTAGTGGGTTTATACGAGGGCCCAATGGGAAAAATTTCACGGTCAAGGAGGCGAAGGCCTCAGCAATAGAAAAACAACCTCAGCCTCAAGGGCCGGAATGTCCTGACTCGATCGCCTCCGCGTGAGCGCGAAGGCACTCGCCCGCCTCCCGCACTATGGCGCTATCTTCGTGGTCAGGTCGTCGGAGCACCAGAGGCACGATCGACATGAAGAATTAGGAAATATCAATAACCTCACAAAAATCATATTGAAACAAAGCCGACACTCACGTAGATTCTCCGGTGGTCCAAGCCCCGAACGCCCGAAAGTGTCACCCTCGCCGAAAGGGTCATATTCCCAATTGCAACCACTGATAAAAAAGTAACGTTCCTTCCAGAACTTATGGGAAGAGGGGAGATCGGAAATCACCGGAGGAGCGTCGGAACGCTGGGAAAAATAGAGGAAGCCCTCGGAGGTTTCCTTCGCGACAAAAAGATAAAGGAACGCATCTATACTAGGGACACCGAGCCCCCGGTCCCTAAAGAAAAACCAAGAGACCAACCAAATGCCCCAAATGCATCACGAAAAGTCGAGAAGGACAACATTGAAGTGTCGCGAAACCCCTTTTACGAAGGGATGCGAGGGAAGCGAAGACCATTTTCAAGGCCACCTCAAAAACATACCATCTTAGGTATGGAAACCATGAGGTCAAAACGTCAGAGACCAAACTCGAACGCTAAAAGAAGGCTTCAGAACGCCTGGAAAAAGTGGCCCCATAAGGACTCGAATCTTTCTAGCCCTACAATTAAAGCATGCCGAACGGCGATTTAGTATTCACTTCTGGGATACTTAATCGTGCCTACTCTCCTTACCTCGTCTGCTGGAAAAGGGGGCGCCCCTGGGGCATCTCGAAGTTCAACCCCGACCGAACGGTCGGAGACGCCACCCGCCTCCGCCTGCACTGCAACCCGAGGAGTCACCCCAACACGCAGGTGAAGAGCGACCCACCCATGATGGAAGCAAGTGATAAAAACAAACCGCCAACCTAACCCTAGCGCTCGTCAGATCGTCAAAAGACATCAAGGAGATAAAGACGCAATGACCCAGAATACAATAGAAAAAGCTATCCCAAGAAAGACTTTAAATAGACTCAGGCAAAAAGGTTCGATGTAAGACTAAGGAGAGGGAAGTCCAACTCTCTAAAGGCAAAAAGATCTCAGATCAAGACACAAGACAAAGGATGTCTGCGAAAGAAATAGAAGGAAACTGAAAGGAGTGGGAGAAATGAGCGCGAAAACTGAAGAGTCATCATTATAACAAGACATATGACGACGACTAAGCCCTAACTAACCCAGGCCCGAGTAGACACGTGGAAATTACACCCGATGCGAGAACGTGCATGTACCCTCGCCCACGCATGACCGCAGACACATCGGGGCACTGACAGTGGCTTGGAAAATAGTCTACAAGCCCACTCACCAGCCCAAGAAAGAGGTCACCCCAACGAAACACCCAGTCCCTGGGCCGCTTAACCCAAAACGGCAGGTTCCCGGGCCGCTTATCCCAAAAGACGATAATTGTGGGTACTGGGAAAGCCCACTACCCACAAACCAAACTGAATCCTTTCAATACGGAAAATAGAATAATCCCCACAACGCTGCTATCCTCAAATCAAACTAAATCTCACCCATTGTTAGAAAAGAAAAGATAATTCACGATATAACAGCCATGCGATCACTGATCCCCAATACACAAAGATTATCCCAAATAAACTCCGCCTTTCTATATCCTTTACCGAATCCAATATCGATAAAGGCAAGTAATACCCATCCAATGGGAGAGAATCCTATTCACCATCCAACTGGGAAAACATATACTATAAATACAAGGCCACCCCATCGGTGAAAGGTACGCAAACATACGCAACACATTCGCCCTCTGGGTTAGCGATCTTTTCTTCTCAGTTAAACTCCACTTAGGCATCGAAGCTGCTACGGCGGCTTCTCCCTCGTCACTTTCTTTTCTCGTTCAGGAGGCGATTCGTAGACCGCAATTTAGTAGTGCCGCATCCGGCCGGGCCGACTCAAATTTCATAACAGTTAAGACTATCTCCGAATCTCAACGACTCCAATACGTCCACTCCTGGGCCGGCTGAAAAAGGCATCATCAGTATACTTATGGATCGAGGTGTAAAGGTTAAGAGGATTTTTGGTTAGAGGAAGCCATTGTTGGACAGTTTCTATAAGAAAACTTAAAGAGAGTTGAGGAATGGGGATTAACTTGTGGATCCCAATGCATAAGCATGTGACTTTCAATTCTCATCTAGGCATTCTATAATTTCTACATCACTGTACGTAGATTCCACAAGTACTTCTGGATATTTGGAAGTGGTAGAATTAAATTGGATTTTAATCTCTATCTCAAAGATTCATATAAAAAATGTAGTTGTTTTGTTGAGACAAACAATTATTAAAACTAAAATAATATTTATTAAAATTTATTTAAAATTAAATGTGCATCATTTTATGATATGTAACGAGAGTCATTTATTTATCAAGACCAAAAGTGTAATGATGGAGAGGTGGGTGAGTCCCACAAAATTCAAAAGCACTAGGTCTCCCACCCAGCAGTTTCCTGGCATATATATATATATATATATATATATAAAACAAACGAAGTTTTCAATTATTTTCCTTTTGCTCACAATAGTCAAAAAGGGAACAGTCAGAATACAGAAAAATCCAAATCGCCTTTGTCAGGTAGATTACCACCACCACCCCCACTCTGCCCCCCGCCCCCAGGCCATTTCTTGGTTGCTCCACCAGACCAGGGATGGTACATATCCAAGAAAACATGCCTAAGGATATCATATAAATAGGTACATATTCACTAACTTTCTAAGCGGCAAGCTAACCCGCTTGCTTTAGGTAATAATTGGAGTTCAAAGTCAGAATTGGAGTTCAAAGTCAGAATATTTATTTAAAATATATATATCCATGTAGATTTTCTTTAAATATTCATAAAATTAATATTTTTATTTTTAAAACTATATTTATCAACTCCAATTTTAAAATTAACTTTAAACCATACTAACAAATACGCTTTAAGGTAAATTTAAAACTATATTTATCAATTACGATTTAAAGATTAATTTTCAAAACTCAGAATGATAAATACGATTGGCGTTAATTTTTGAAATCATAGTTCATGAATATAGTTTTTAAAAAAAAAAAACAAAAAACTAATTTTATGAATATTTTAAAAATATTTTATGCATAATTTTTCTTTAAAATGAATTACTTTCGTATCAAATCAATAATTGGACCTGAATCCAAAGGAGGGATGGATGGTGGTGGTGAGACTTTTCTTTTTTTCTTTTTTTTTCTATTTTTGGAAAACTTGAATTCACACGACTTTCGTCTTTTTAGGGCTAAGCAAACCCGCCTGCCCCAGGAACTACTTAGACCTGAATCCAATGCAGGGATGGTGGTGAAGACCGAAGACTTCTCTAGTTTTTTACTTTTTCTTTTCTTTTCTTTTTTTTTTTTTGGGAAACTTATAAAGAGTTTGAATTCATTAATAACTTTAATAACTTTTAAATATAATTTAAAGGGAAAATTATAATTTAAAACTTGAATTTTAACTACTTTTTCATTTAAATCCAGATTTTTACTTTTTCTTTTCTTTTCTTTTTTTTTTGGGAAAACTTATAAAAAGTTTGAATTGTTATAACTTTAATAACTTTTAAATATAATTTAAAGTGGTACTATAATTTAAAACTTGAATTTCAACTTACATTTTCATTCAAATCCAGATTTTACTTTTTCTTTCTTTTCTTTTTTTTGGGAAAACTTATAAAAAGTTTGAATTCATTAATAACTTTAATAACTTTTAAATATAATTTAAAGGGAAAATTATAATTTAAAACTTGAATTTTAACTACTTTTTCATTTAAATTCAGAATTTTTTTTTTTAAACTTTAATTTTAATTATAGTGGCCTTGAATATCCTAAAAGGCCAAAACAGAGTCCAAACCCGTGTAGTTGACGTGGCGTCCATCATGACATAATTAGTTAATTAAAATTGTTTATTTTTAAAAATTATAATTTAAAACTTTAACTTTCACATTTTGACTTTTTCATATAACAATGGGTAGAAAACAAGACTTCACAAAAATAAAAGATTTTTTTCTTTTTTATTTTACTTTTATCTTTATGATAAAAAGTTATTTTTACTCTCTTCTGTTTTAAAATAAAATAACGGTGTTATAATAGTTAAATCTATACTTTTTTTCTTTAAAATAATGCTTGCATCTAATATCTTATATAAATATTAAATAATGCCAAAATATTTTTTACAATTTTAGGTAATCCTTTGTTTTAGAAACAAATTAATCTACTATAATTTTACCTTCGTGTTATTTGATGGATAATAAATTAGTGATGTTGTTATCAAGGAAAATAATCATTATTCTAAATTATTATTTAAAATAAAATGATATAAAAATTAAATAATCTTGATTAAAAAATTAATAGCAAATATATACAAAAAATTCCAAAATCCAAACCAAAACTATATATACCATATTTGTCAATATATTTGCCTCATTATTTATTCAAATTTTGATAAAATTAAAATTCCACATATTCTTCATTTAGCAATGAAAAAAACAACTGTAGAATCATACAATTTGTCAAATTAATTTGAATAAAACAGATATAAAAATTAAATAATCTTGATTAAAAATTAATAGCAAATATATACAAAAAAATTCCAAAATCCAAACCAAAACTATATATATCATATTTGTCAATATATTTGCCTCTATTATTTATTCAAATTTTGATAAAATTAAAATTCCACATATTCTTCATTTAGCAAATGAAAAGACAATCGTATAATCATAAAATTTATCGATATTAATTAATTCTTTATAACTCAAGCAGTAACAAATCTAAAATAAGTTGAACCCATTAGAATTAAAATTTTAGAATACCAAACGCTATTTACATTCATGTAATATCCACAAGAAATTAATAATTTCATTGATTAAAAAGGTCGATACTTTTTCTAAATTAAAAAAGTAATAATTTAATTCAAAATGTATTTTAATAATAAACTCATATGAAAAGCGATAGAAAATTTTCTATAAGTAGAAATATTAACTATTATCCAATTATCATTTTTTTATATTATTAGATAATTAATCATTTTTAGTTTATTGTGGTTTTTTAGTCTTATATTCCTTCACAAAAACTATCTTGTATGATGAACATTCCCTTAAATATGCTAGTCCTTGATGATTTCCATAAGGTCTTCCCATAATTAAAACATGTTATAGTGTAGACGTATCAGAATGCATATCTTTATAGTCTTTTGAGTTTGTTATTGAGTTTGTTCTCAACTTGAAATTTGAAATCGGTGATAGCGTTTTTCATGACTTTATTTTATTTAAGAAGTTCATCATTTCTCATCCTCTAAAGTTCTCGTTTCAATTTGCATACTTTGTCATTTGTCAACATGGCTTTGTAAGATTTTTCAATAGATTTCATTGTTAACTCCTCATTGTCACATACTATCACTTCTATAATCTAAATCATAATCACTATTTTTGCTACCTTATGTGACGCCCCAAAACCCGGGGGTCCGTTGATCACCACAACCCGCGGAATATTACATGATGCCCAAGTTACCCGACGCCACTGTAGGTGACCTGCAGAGTCTCCTTGTAATGGAGCCTCTACCCAACATAATACCTCGCATATCCCGTCCCAAACAATCCAATATACGTTAATATATCCCAACACGAGTAAAATCTACAATAATTCAATTATCTCCCAATAATTCAATAGTTGATAACACTTTTGTTTATACAAAGATATTAAAATCTACAATTCTAATACATGTTATGTCCAAAACCACTGCCCACAAACCAGCTTTCAAAATCAACCTCAAAATGAGCTGTCTCCTCAGCCGCCTCTCAGACCGAAAAATAGCGGTGGGTCCCACGACGCCGGAAATTTAAAAGCCAAGAGAGACCGCCCTGGTTTCGGCTACTCACCACCTAAGCGCAAAGGGCAATGTCTAAAGTAAACACACACCCAAGAATACACGATCCTAATTAACGCTCACGATCACCCCACGTCACAAGTCCCTCACCGACTCCACTGACACTCGCCTAAGTCACGTGATGAAAATAATCATTTTCAAAACAAAACTTTGCTCGTAAATATACTACCGAAATATTCAGACAAATATGACTAATCCGGTTAATTATCATGAAGCCTCGAAACGGGCCATTTCGCCCTCATCCTAAAATGATCCGTCGCCCATCTCCCAACCCACCTCCTATCATCCTACGAAATTCCTTCGCAACCATATCCGTTTACAAAAAAATACATCACATGCACTCACACCCCAATTCTGAAACATCAGCCGCATACGAAACGACATGCCATTTTCAAAATCATTTACACAATATGTCAATATGCATATTTTCAATCAACTACAATTACACACATGTAATTCCACACTTCAATCATCACCCAATCTAGTCATTATTGACAACCATAATCATCATCATTACAAATACGCATCGATCACAGAGACTGTGTCATTGTGTTAATAATTTCTGGCATTAACTACAATTTTGATCGACCAATCCTCCAAATTAATTTCTACACATACCGTTTATCACCACAATTTCAATGCCAAAACACACGGACCTTGCATTATTTCACAGAAACCCGGACTGCTTTTTAACAAATTCCGAATCTATCAAATGGCTGTCCACTACAGCCCCACATGTCCAACCCCGCCTACTTTAACCGACTTCTACCCATTACCGGGGTCTCATAAACACCAAAGATAATTTATTGAATAAATTATCACAAAGGGACCTATAACACCAGAATAAGTCTAGATTACTAAATCGCTCCCAAAAATTATAACACTTCGGTCCCATATTTTATAGCTCGATCAAGCGCCCATTCCTGTGGCCTTAATATCATCTCAAGTGATGCATTTTAATGCCAAATTCACACAAACAAATTTCACTTCGCTTCCTAAGAGCCACGACCAACCCAAAATCTCAGTTAGCCCTCTACACCCGGTCCCAAGTTTTGGGACTGACTAAACCACCCTCACGGCCTCAAACCAACTCAAACATCGAAAAACCTTGCGCCTAATAAAACGCGCAAAGAGGAGTAAAACTTACCTCTTCGGAATGTCAAAAACTCGCAAACCTGGGGTCCACGCGCAGCTCACTCCGCAGCAACGCTTTCCTTATCATCCGTCCGGCCAATCCGGCCGGATCGCCGATCTGCAAGCACCCTCTCTAAAACCCCTCTCAAATCCTAAGCTACTGCATCCTAAAATATTCACGGTTTTTGCTTTGGCCTTTATAGAGAGATGGGGCGCACTATTCGCACTCCTGTCTTCTACCACTTAAATCATCTTAAAACGACTACGTCATTCCCCATTCCAAGATTCGAGCATTCTAAGACCACTCTACTGCTCATTTTCATCATTTCTACCATATCAATTTACAGACATGAGCATACGCTTATATCGCGCTCTTCGTCAGATCGTAATCCATTTTACTTCGCACCCGGAACGCGACGCCGGTAAACGTGTCGATTCCGACCGGCCTCGTAAAATTCACGGAATTTTACGCTGCTAACTAGATTACGACGACCTAATCCGCATGATCCGCTTCATCATCTGGAGATCTAGATAATTAATTACGATTTTAACCTTAATTACAATTTCAGAATCAAAACACATTACTTCAGCCCTGTAAATTACCCCTAGCCTTACACTTTATATATGTATTTAACAACTTAAAATACAATGAAAGAGATAATGAGCTGTGTTGTGTTGGGAGAGAAGGGAATGCGGCCTCAAAGGCGATTATTGATTCAAATATGATGTCACATCTTTTTATAATATATTTGTCTTCATAACATATGAGCTTGTTTTATGTAGTTTTCATAATATCCACCTTTTCATAATTTCACTCGCCAATTATATTACAAAAAACAAGCTAGTCTAGGCCACCTTCTCCTCATAAATTCTCGAAATGAACACTCAAAAACCATAAACCAACCGCTACTCTATCTCCATTCCTCATCGATTACACTAAAGAAAAAATGCTCACCCGATTCCCTCCTTGCCCCCCTCTCTCATCATACTATGCGTAAAAACCCAGCCAGCTAAAATCCAACTTCAAGATCCTATTAATCATTCTCCATCCAAATTAATCCACACCTACATTTCTTTGAATCCTTCTAGTTGCGACATAAAAAAGAACTTTTACATATTATCAGTTTTAAAAATAATATCCTATTCAATTTCTCATACTTTATATATAACTTACATGTGTTTACTTCTACGTATTTTTACCAACCAATTCTAACAAAAGTAAAAAAAAATCGTGTTTGGGTCCGATTAATAGAACAAATACGATGGAAAAAAATCAGGTTTCTAAAATTAAAAAGTTATTTTTTGAATTTTCGACTCACCCTATCTCCATACTGCTACTGCCTTTGTTTCACGCTCATATGTATGGCCATGGCCATGGCGACGTGTTTTGACCAGATCAATAGAGAAACAGAGCTACACTTTTCTTTCGGACTTAAAAAAAAAAATTTACGACATATATGATAGAGTAATTTTTGAGATTTTTTTTTTTCGAATTTATTGTGGTAGTTGAATCAATATTCCTTTCTGTAGTGATTTTCATTGCAGTGAATTTATTCTTCTTTTTATTCGTAGGTTTTTTGGATCAAGAATTTTCATGTAAATCTATACTCTTATTTTTAACAACTCATTTAAAAACGTAAACATGAATAAAAATTAGAAAATCGACAAGATGCACCATCTGTTATGATAAAAAAAAAAGATGATACTTCAGCGATTATCATTTCTATTCCTATGAAATAAAAGAAAAAGAAACAGAAGAGAAAAAAGAAAAAATTTAAATGCAAAAAGAAGACTGTTTGATTGTTGAGTGGAAAAAAATAGATAATTAATAAAAAGTGAGTGGGGTAGAAAGAAGGAAATTTAAAGTGTCAAAGAACAGTAAAAAGCAAAAGTTTCTGAATTGCATTTAATAATAGAGGAAGGCACTGGCCCCACCACAAATAGTTGAGAGAGAAAAAGAGGGATGTAATGTAACCTTACCACCATATCTGTCCCAGGAGTCTTAAGGGAGACTAAGAGATCCTTTGTTGTTACTAATCCAACCATGGCTTCCACTAGCAATTCCCTAAAGACCTTCTTCTCTTCTTCTAATTCTAAATGGGGGTACGATAAAATTCTTGAGTTTTAGGCAAAGACACCCGCTACACTTTTACTGATTTTCTCTATGGGGCTTCTTGGATCGTGGCAACATCAACACTTAGAGACTGATGGAAAACTTCCAAGGGGAGAAGAGATTTCACCTGAGCTCTTAAAAGCTATTGAAGGATCAAGGTTCGCTATTATTGTGTTCTCAAAAAACTATGCTGATTCCAAGTGGTGTTTGGATGAACTCGTCAAGATTATGGAGTGCGAGGCAGAAAAGGGGCAAAAAGTTTTTCCTATTTTCTATCATGTAGAGCCGACTGAAGTCAGGAACCAGAGTGGGATTTATGGAGAAGCATTTAAGAATCACGAGAGAAATGCAGACGAGGAGAAGAAGAAGAAGATAGAGGAGTGGAGGGCTGCCTTGAGGAAAGCCGGTCAATTGAATGGATTTCATCTACAGAATGGGTAATCCCTACTTCATTTGTTCCATTTCCAATTTTCTGTCAGTTTATTTTCATCCTCTCTCAACCCTTGTAGAAGCTTCATTCTCTTTCTTTTCTCTCTCTTTCTTCTTTGAGGAGAAAATACGTTTTCTCTTAGTAAGCTTGTACTTTATAACATATTTCACAACAAAATACATTTTTATGTAGTAGACATTAATATGTTTGATCTCTCCTAGGAAGAAATAAGAAGAGAAAGAAAAGGATTTTTTTTTGAAAAAAATGATTTTCTTATTTTTAATTCAAAAAATTATTAATTTTTTGAGAGAGACTTTTAATTTATTATTAAAGAATAAAAAATCAAATATAATTGTAAATACATTTAAAAAAAAAATCTATAATTTGAATAATATGATAATTTATAATAGATGTTGTGAACTCATTTAAGCCCAGCACGTAGTACAATAAGCAAACAAAATCTATATTGTTTTTATATTATTTAGTTACTAATAATTTCAAGTTATAAAATGCTCTAGTTGTTATTTATTTTAGTTGGGCTTGTTTGCTTTTATTATATTGTTTAGCCTCAATCATTTTATATTAATTATTATTAAGTATTTATATATTATTTATTTTTATTCAAGAATGATAGACTCAGAAATTAAATCGTTTTTAAAGATTTTTTAAGTTTTGGGATTGAACCGATACTGCCATAGGCTGTCGGTCAAAAGCTGTACCCCAAATAGAAATCACACACCAACCTCGTTTTGGCGGTGGCCGTAATAGGTTCGCCCGCTTAACAACTCTAGCCACATGTGTTAACTTTTCATTTACAACAAAATTTATGTAACAATTATCAGCAACCTAAGTATATAAATATACTAAAACATAGAATTTACTTGTTACAAAATAAATATTGGAACTCCAATAAAATTAGAGGATGACCATAATTAATGTTATAATTTATAAAATCATTGTTAAGTTAGGACTTTGGTGACAAATTTAGTAGACTTGTACTACAACTAGCATTTGTCCCATAATAAAATTCTAATCATAAAAGGGTAATGATAGATTAGAAAGTTCACTTTGGATTTTGGAGCAATTGAGATATTTATAGTTTTATTCCATGCTTACTTGACATAATAAAATTCGTTTTGTTTAAACGTTTGATCCAAAGCATCTTTCATTTACATTCTATTTAACCTTAATTTTGTTGCATTGAATGAAACTAAACATTATTCTATACTTTCCATTTACTTCATCTTTTTTTTCTTGTAACTTATTCTAATTGACTACATGTTTTATTGTTATGGACAGATCTGAGTATAAGTTTATTGAACATATCATTGGTGAGATTGGAATATTAATTCCTAAGTCGGGTACATCGGGTGAGAACATAGTTGGAATTGATGAAAATTTGAAACAAGTGAAGTTATTGATAGACGCCAAATCAGATGAAGTGAGTATGGATGATTTATGGTATTGGTGGATTGGTAAACTACCATCGCAAAGGTTATCTACAATGATATGTCGGATCAATTTAAGCATCATAGCTCGAAATGTGAGAGAGGGATCTAAAGATGATCAGCGGTTTGTTTCAATTACAAGAAAAACTTCTTCATGATATCCTAATGGACAAACAATGAAGTTACACGTTGATGAAGGAATCAAAATGATAAAAAGTAAGCGTTATTCGGGGAAAGGTTCTTATTACCTGATGATAGATTTGCTGTCCAAGAAATTAAAATTCTGAATGGAGTAGTCCTGAATATCATGGAGGAAGCATAATCATCGTAACCACAAGAAATAAGCGTTGCCTAGATGTAAATAAGGCATATTCATCATATGAGGCTAAGGGATTAGAAAAAAACAAAGCTTTGGAACTCTTTAGTTGGAATGCCTTTCAACAAAACTATCCAGCAGACAATTATGTGGACCTTTGTAATTGTGTACTACATCATGCACAAGGCCTTCCATTGCCTGTACTTTTGGGTTCTTTCTTTCCAAAGGGGTAAGGAAGAATGGAAAGCACCTTGGATAGATTAAGAACAATCCCTCTCGATGACATCCAAAAGGTGCTCCGAATAAGTTATGATGGAGTGGATGATAGATGTAAGAAAGTGTTCCTTGATATTGCGTGTTTCTTCAAGGATCGGGAGAAAAACAAATACCAGACATTAGAAGGTCAGAGATTCCATCCCAAGATTGAACTAAAAGTCTCGATGAGAGGTGTCTCATTTCTATTTCGATGGTTTGCAAGGATGCATGACTCGCATAAGCAAAATGGGTCAGGGCAATTGTTCGTGCAAAGTATCCGAAAACTCGGAGAATGGAGCAGACAGTGGAATAAGGAGGATATTAAAAGTGTATTGACAAAAAATATGGTAAGAGAAAAATATATGAATATACTTGAGATTAAAGACAAAAACTTCAACAAGATTATATTTATTTTTAATATAATTATAGTTTGAGTACCTCATCCATATAATTTTAGTGAACCTCTATGCATCTTATGTTTATTGTCAATGTTTGTTTTCAGGATCAAAACATTGAAGGGATGTATTCCTAAATCGACTCAAGTAGTACTCATACAATCTCATGTCAAGCTTTCAAAAAAGATGAATCAACTTCGATTCCTAGAAGTCGGACCCAATATGGTTGAACTCTCCCAAGACTTTGAATTGCCTTCCCGTGAATTGAGATATCTTGATTGGGGAAGATACAATTTAGCATCTATGCCATCAAATTTTCATGCAGACAACCTCATTGTACTCCGCCTCCAGGACAACTGCTTAACACATCTTTGGGAAGGAAACATGGTATTACTTATTATTTAGTGGTATTTTTTGCTCTGTAATTAGCTTTGAAGTCTTTTTTTAACTTTTACTAATTATTAAAGAAAATTTTTCTTCGTTACAAAGATAATAAAAGTTAAAAATACTGATCTAGTAGTTCCCACCTAACTGGTTGATATTTCAAGCATCTCAAGTGCACTCAAATTTGGAGTTTCTAATTCTAAAAGGTCAGCACTGTGTTACTAAGTGTTCACCCATGCATCAACATTGTTATTAGATTTTGTACTGACTGTTTCTTGAATATAATAGGGTGCAAAAGACTCGAGAGTCTTCCAACGAATCTTCATAAGCTTAAAAGCCTTCAAACCTCTGTGCCGACTGTCAGAGCTAAAAGAGTTTCCTGCAGATCAAGGAAAATATGGGAGCAGAGTGCTTGATTTTATAGAACAGTATAATGTGCAAGACCCCATCAATTAGGCATCTACATGGGGCTTCTGAATACTTGGACTTGTTGTTGCAAAACTTCTTGAGTCTTCCCGACGCATTTGCGCTTGAGCTCTCTTGAAACTTCTTCACCTAAAATATTGTCCAATATTAATCTAGATTTCCAAAGATCGTGTGCCATGTGGAAGGTTAAAAGTGCTTAATTTTAGTGGAACTGTATAATAGAAGTACTCTCATCACTAGGCATCTACAAGGTTTAAAAGTTGACTTAAGTCGTTGCCTAAGCCTTTCGAAATTTCCTGACTGCATTTGTAGTTTGAGCTCTTTAGAACTCTTCGTGGGAAAATTGTCCAACAAAGATAGTTTCCAGAGAGGTGGAAAATATGGGAATGTTAAGAAGGCTTAATTTTAGCAAAACAAGATATAATAGAGGTACCTCATCAATTAGGCATCTACAAGGGCTTGAATATCAGATTCTCATTAGTTGCCCAAAACTTTCGAAGCCTTCTAAGGTATTTGTAGTTTAAGCCTCTTAAACTCTTCAAGTGGTAGTTGTCCAATAAAGAGTTTTCAGATCTGGAAAATATGGAAAGGTTAAGAGAACTTGATTTGAGTAAAACAGATATAATACAAGTACCCTCATCAATTAGGCATCTACAAGGGCTTGAATACTTGGACTTAAGTTTTTGCCAAAAACTTTCAAGTCTTCCCGACGATATTTGTAGTTTGAGCTCTCTTAAAACTCTTCGATTGGAAGGTTGCCCAATAAAGAGTTTTCTGCAGATTGTAGAAATATATGGGAAGGTTAAGAGAGCTTGATTTGAGAAAACATATGTAATAGAAATACCTTCAATAATTAGGCATCTACATGGGCTTGAACACTTGACTACTTGCTGCCTAGATCTTATGAGAGTTCCTAGCGCATTTTATAGTTCGAGCACATTAAAATCTCTTCAGGTGGAAAATTGTCCAAAACTCAAGACAATAAATGTGGAGCTGTGAGGTCTGCTTAAGCTCCTTGCAAGATTTATAAATCCGACTTGTCGATTCTCTGTGGTCGAGTAATTTGGCAAAATAAATCACGCTTTCTTCATTGAAAACATTAAATCCATGGACTGGATCAAAGCTAAGAAGAGATCCCCAATCATATTCACTTTTGTCATCACTGTGCAATTATGCATGACAAACTTTCTTTGCTCCTAGAGGAATCCAAATGATAGCCGCAACCTGTTACCATTGAAAATGTCATGTCTACATAACAACTCCTAATGGAAGGAAGAACTCTAAAGGATATTTTCCACCAATCTTCATTGAAAATTTATCTCTTCTCTAACTTCATGGCGAAGCAGAATAATCCCCTTGGATAATTGGTATCTACCTTCAACGCAGTAGTTTATCTACGTTATCGCAATCCAGTGGAAGGAGAGGTCCTCAATCTGTCTCACATCTATCATCATTGAGACAATTGACGGTAAGGGAACTATTTTAGTACCATGCCCGCCGGCATCGTACGGTTTTTAATCTAAGAGTCCTAACTCGAGTCACTCCAAGAACCTTCAACAAATTCCAAAGCTTCCATCAAGTCTACAAATTTAGATGAACATGGTTCGGATCAGATTTCATCAAGCTCCTCAATTCTTCATCACTTTCATTATCCTGACATTGCTTCAAATCAAAGGTAAATCAGGTATGATTCTCATGGCACCTACCTTTTTCTTTTGTATCGACTAGTTTTACATGGTGTTTTTCTGCAGGACTCCGCGATTGATGTTGGTGATTATTCATTGGATAAACCTAGAAGCTATATTGTTTTCCCCAAAAGTAGTGGAATTCCTGTGAGGGAGTATTAAGGACTCCCAATGGCTGGGCAAAGAATGGTAGAATGCCCTCCGAATTGGTATGAAAATAATGACTTGTTGGGATTTGTTGTATACTTTGTTTGGTTTACACGTAGATTTCGTTCCTATAGGAACGAATTTGATTTAAAAGCCCGAGTATTTGAGCAAAGACACTCGGGTTCTTTCTCATTTGACTCTTCCTGTCGGGATTGTGATGAATTAGAAACAATGTGGATAATATGTTATCCTGCGCCTATTATGAATATTATCGCTTCCAATCTTCAATGGACACACTTTACAAATTCTTCATTTGTTAGTGGAGCAAGAAAGGATGGTGGTATCCATCTTATATATGCCAAAGATTATGAATAGAAGCATGATCCATCGATGCTACAAGGCAATTCTTCTCATGGGAATCTTGGAGATCATGGATCACCAATAGAAGATGATTACAGTAAAACTCACAATAAAAGGAGCCCCACAGAATAGAGCCTTGTAGATGAGTCACACCATAAAAGATTCAGAGGAACCCAAGACTGATCTCAAGTTTTAGGCTCTACCACACTTGCATCATAAAAGCTCTCTTTATTGGTAATTCATATTCCTTTCCAGTTCTAATTCAAAGATCAGAATTTTTTTTATATGTTTCTCCTTTTTATTTTAATTTGTGTTTTTATCACCCATGGGCGCAAACTTCTATTGTACACTTCCCAAGTTTGTTTTTTCTCTCTCCAACCGTCTCTACTTAGATTTTTCTGCATTTTCTTAAACTCGTATTTCCATATGAAACCCAATTACATTCGAGCGTTTCAATCTTTGTAGCTACTGTTTGAATCATTTCAAGGGTTTCTTTTTTCTGGAAGTTTGTAATGTTATTTATGACTTGATGTTTGGGGGTGTTTTGAGAGGTTTATTCTTTCTTTTTTCTTTTTTTTTTTATTGTGGTGATTCATGGAACTAAAGCCTATAGCGTGAAATGGAATGCGTGAGATGTCGGTTATTTGCTCAGGCCCGTTTGCCTGCGAGAAAGAGTTTCAAGGAGGATGGAGAATTAAATAATTTTTCAATCTAATAAATGAGAAACTAGATTTGTGTGTTTCTGGGAATGGGAGTTATTTCATATTATACGCTTTGG
Source organism: Tetrastigma voinierianum (assembly GCA_016808115.1). Classification (NCBI taxonomy): domain Eukaryota; kingdom Viridiplantae; phylum Streptophyta; class Magnoliopsida; order Vitales; family Vitaceae; genus Tetrastigma; species Tetrastigma voinierianum. Next base: position 94,878 of record JAEQBH010006543.1, on the reverse strand, counting down.
TTTCCAAGAAACTGGGAAAGCATTGAAAATAAAGAATTTTTAATTCAATAAAGGAAATGAAATGTGTATAATTTGGGAATTGGAGTTATTTGTTTCGCGATCTCTCGTGGGCTCAAAGAAGTATGGGAAAAATAGAAAACAAAGGATTTTATTTTAAAAATTCTATTTACTAGGAAATGGAATTTATTTATTTGTCCTTTCGGGAATTGGAGTAATTTGTTTGTGGTTTTGTGGTTGGCTGAGAGCATGAGAAAATAATAAGCTTTTTTGATCTTGAAGATGAGTTTTGTCGTGACTTTTAATGCTCAACTGCTGGAATCTTCTGACATTGCCTTGTTTTTCTTATTCCTTGTCATTTTCCATTTATTGTTTGTCAAATATATTGTATGTTATTCCATAGCTTCCATCAAGTCTGTGATTTTTAGATGCAAGCGGTTTGGATTGTATTTCATCAAGCACTCCTATATTTCTTCGGCTTTCATTCTCGACGATCGTCTTAAATCAGAAGCGAAATTAGGTATGATTCTCATGGCATATACACCTTTTCTTTAGTACTCATTGGTTTTATGGTGTGCTTTTCAAGTGACGCTTGATTAAGATGATTGTTCATATAATAACCTTGGAATTATTATTGCCTTTCCTAGCAGCAGTGAACTTCTAGAGGGGATAAGTGATCAAAGTACAAGAAGAAGAAGTAATGTAGGGGAAGTGAACATAGAACTCCCTCCGAATTGGTATAAAATAATGGCTTGTCGATTTGCTTTATTTTATGTTTATGGTAAATCAGCATCTTACGTCCGTGGGTTGTCTAAACAATCAAAGGGAAATGACAAGGGAAACTTTGATATTTCTTCTTGTATCTTCCAATTTGATCCCCAAATCAAATACAACGTGATAAAGTGTTATCCCAAGGTAGCTATCAATGAATGTTATCGCTCCAATCAATGGACACACATTAGGGGTACCTTTTATGCTGTAGGAATGGTGGAAGGGTGCGGTATCCATCTTATATATGCCTAAGATAGGGAACAGATGCAACCATCAATGGTACATGGTATTTCTTCTCAAGTTTTTGAGGTCATGGAACAGAGCCCTGCGACGAAATGTGCACTATGAAGATCTAAGGAACCTGCTACTGATCTCAAGTTTTGTGGGCCTCTACACTTTCATCCTCAAGACTTTCCTTATTGGTAATTCATATTCCTCGCTCTTTCTTACTCAAAGATCAGAATTTTTCTATCCTTTTTCTCCTTTTTATTTTAATCTATGTTTCTATAACCCATTGAAACAACTAAGAAGAAGATACACACATTTGACAAAATAAAATAAAATAAAATAAAATGAACCTTTATTGAAAAGTAAAATAAATTTTCGAATATACCCATGAAGAGTGCTAATCCTCTTTTTCTATCCAAAAGAAATCTAACAAGAAGCTAAACCTAAAGGAATATAAACCTATCCTAAGATCCTAAAAGAATCCAATGAGAAGCATAATCCTGAAAGGAATCCAATTAGAATCTTAATTTTAAACCTAAAATACTAAATAAAACCTAAATAATTAAACTGAGTTGTTACACCCATGGCCAAACTTCAATTGTATTCTCTCTCTCCAACAGTCTCTGGTTGATTTTTCTGCATTTTCTAAAACCTCCTATTACTATTTGAAATTCACTACATTCGGAGATTTAATTCAGAGGCTACTGTTTGAATCATTTCTAGGGTTTTTTTTTGTGGAAGTTTGTACTGTCGCTGATTTATGACTTACGTTTGGGGATGTTTTTGTCGGTTTATTCACTTTTTATATGGTGGTGATTTATGGAACCAAAGTGGAGTTATTTGATCGTTTCCTCTTTGGTTGCTGAGAAAGAGTTGGAAGGAGTATGAGAATTAAATAATTTTCAATCTTATCAATGAGAAATTAGATTTATGTTTTTTGGGAATTGCAGTTATTTGCTTTTATACAGCTTGCCTAGAAACTGGGAAAGCATGGAAAATAAAGAACTTTTAATTAAATAAAGGAAAATGGTAAATGGGTTATGTTATGGGGAATTTCAGTTAGTTGCCTGCACTCTTTGTTACCCAGCAAGTGGGGAAAAAAAGAGAAAAGAAAACAAATTATTTTATTTTTAAAATTAATTTACTAGAAATCGAATGTGGCTTTATTTGCCTTATGGAATTAGAGTTTATTTGCTTGTGCTTGTGGTTTCTAAGAAAGCATGAAAAGAATAAGCTTTTGAGCTTGAAGAGTCTATTAACAATGATGCTTTTCTCATATTAATGATCCTGCTTTGAAAGGACCCTACACTTATTTAAATGTAGCTACCTATCTCACCTTGGAAAGCAAGTGAATAAGTAGTTCATCTCCCAAACCATTCCATGGCAATGAATTCAATAAAGGCAAAATGCTACAGATGAGAGTTTTTCTAGATCTGATGCAGATTTTTGTTTCATGAATAAACACCTTTCTTGTTTTTCTTATTAAAATTAAGTTGTTGTGATGTTTGAGTTGGAAATGAATTTGCCATTTTTACCTATATTTGTTGCTCTGTAAAGGTTCCTATTTATTCAATCTGTGAATAGTGATAGTTTCCTGTTGTTCGTGATTGAAATTCTAACAATGCTCGAGGGAAACTCAGTTCCAGGGTTGGAATCAGTAGAACATGCCTAAAGAACATGGGTCAATTATTTAATCAATTGCACGTTTTTCTTGATAATATAACCATGTGGATGCACGTAAAGAGCATCCTGAGAAGACTAAGTTGTTCTTTGTTTATTCCATGTTTATTTTCAATTAAGATTTACATGGTTGTAACAACTCTTGATTTTCTATGTTGAAACAGTGAAGACTAAATTGGAAGCACGTTGTAGCCACTTTTATTACTAGATTCTGTATTTATACTCTAATTAACTTATGTCACAGAAATCTCTAAAACTAATAACATAGTCAAAATGGAGACTGGACCATCTTTTCTTAATGTATAAGAGGTGGATGAGATTTTCAATTATTGATTTAGTTTCCAATATTTGCAATTTATGAGGAAGTGACTGACTCAAAGATGAGATTCAGAAGGCTGAAATTTCTTACGATGAAAATGAAAAGTTGAATGAGTTGCGAGTTCAATTCAAAGCCAACCAAGAATCACACACACGTTAGCAGAATTTGAGGAAAAACATATCTAAGAAGGTATTGGTTATAATCTATGCATGGAAACATTTACAACTGATGGCTAGGAATATATGAATGATATATATGTTGATATTTATATTTGATTGAGTGGTCCTCCTTCTGATGACATTTATGAGGCCTGCTATAAGTTCCATGTTGGAGCCCCTAGAAAAGCATTGATGGATGTAATTCCTGTTTGCATTGGCAGCTTAGCTAGTAACCTTCTTGTTGCAGTATACTGCCTCTACAAACAGGATTAGATTCATAATTTAGTCAGCAACCACTACAAGAAAACACATGTTTTAACAGCATATTTTTAGTAGGGGCCATTTTAAATTCATAACTAAAAATACATATAATCGCTCTATTCACCCTCTCCACAGTCCCTAATCCTCCGTTTTTCTTCAATTTTAGTGTTCTGGCTGACTAGAGAGCTCCAGAACGTTCTGGCTCTCCACAGTTCCTAATAGCTCAGAATTCCTGATTCATTCATGTCCGACTTGTGTTCGAGGTCCTTTCTCCATTCTTACCCTCGTCAACTTCTTTCTCTCTCTTTCTCTTTGCCAACTCTCGCTTGGTTCCTGAGAAAACAAAAATAGAAAAATTGAAATCGGGATTTGTAAATAATGGAACTCTTGATTGAGTTGTTTTTCTTTTCTTCTCCTACCCAAGCTCTTTGAACAATACAACCACGATTCTTAAATTAAAGGTCTGGTATAATGTGGTTAAACTTGAATTGAAACTCTGTTTTCAAGGTTTCTTCTGAATCTGATTGCAATGAAGACGCTGAATTGGGTCCACTCGACCAGAGCTGTGCTGAGATCATTGTGGTACTACATGGCGAAACTGCTTGGAATGCGGATGGAAGAATTCAGGTATGCGGAAATGCATATTTTTCCTATGAAATTCAGTTGGTCTATGCTCTGATTGATAGCTTTCCACAATTTAAATTTTAAGTCTGTGATCAGTTGAAATCGTGAATGGTAGCCCCTATTAATTCCACTGCATTGTGCTAGTTTCTGCTGAATGTTTATTCTTAAGTTTCTAGAGTAGTGATTGATGTAGGCTTCATTTCTAATTGAAAATCTTATGAGATTAACATTATCATCTCATGGTTTTGTATAGTTGTATGTTTTATGAGTAAGGTTTTTGCTCTTTGTCTCATTACCAACTTCATTGTTATGTCTTTAACAGGGACACCTGGATGTTGAATTAAATGAAGTTGGGAGACAACAAGAAGATAGCTGCAGTAAATTTTGACTTTCATTTTACATATCAATATGCGCTTTGCCTTTCAAATTCCTGCACTCGAGAATTTCATATTTGATTTCCTCTCTGTATATTTTATACTGTTTCATAAATCAATGAGGAGCAAGTTGAAGAACAGTTTCATTTTTGGAGCCTATGGTCTGTGTATATGAATTTTATAGAACTGTAACTGCTGAAAAACATTATTGTCATTATTTTAAAGAACATGAAAGTGTTTCTAATGATTGTTTCCAAACAAGCTCTTGATTTTCTACTTAATACTTTGCTGCAGAGGGACTAAGGATGCTTGCTCTCTAGAACTGAAAAAGTTAGCCATGACCATCTTAAGTTAGATGGCTAAAGCTTTAAAGATGGAGGCTGAGGGGATAAGGCTTAAGAGACATGTTCAGTGACGGGTTTAATCAATGAGAATGAACTACTACCCCCCATGCCCTGAACCAGATGTGACCATTGGATTCACTCTTCACTCATACCCTCCATGCTCTCGAGGTTGTAGAAAAGTCCATTTGTGCACGTGCCAGTGCAGAGGCAGCCCAGAGTCTTCACCAGGTTGTTATTTGTTGTTTTTGTTACTGTTGTCGCCCAGGTGCAGAATGTGTCCATCATAGTTGTTGTACTTATGATTTGTCTTATTGCAGGAAAACTTGATGCTGAAGGAACAAGTAGAAGCTTTGCTCCAGGAGAACATAATTCTCAAGTGGGTGTGGGTATTCACCATGAGTGTCAGAAAGAGAGTGAAGAGAGGAACCAGGAATTGCAGTACCTGAAGCAGATGTTTACCCAGTACCAGAAGCAGTTGAGAACACTGGAAGTAGAAGCTCATAAACCTGAAATCTTCTGACCTACATGTTACTTAAATTTAGGTGGGAAAAGTTTCATCTCATTTCACAAGTTGCATGGTTTTTCTGAAATATGCTTTTCACCACTTCCCTGAGCTTTTATTCAAAACATGATTTCTTGGCAGCCTGATCATCATCACTTTGTATTATTACGTGGTTTATGTTCTGAGCCATTTTTCTGGCTCATTTTCTACTCGGTGAGGTGTTGCATATTAGCCTTGGAAGCTTTGATCTCTGTTTCTTATCTTCTTGCATAATGATATGACTGAACATATGATCACAAAACTAGTAGCACTGTTTGAAGCAGCAATATCGAAATGTATGTACTTCCATTGCTCATTCTGAAGGAACTCTCCAGAATGAGTTCATGATGATATACTGATGTTAAGACCTAAGAATGAAACAGGTACCTTGTACTGTTCAGTTGGTGAAGATTTCTGTGACTAGTTGGAGTTGATTCTGGTATTCAAATTAGACTCACAAGAGTAAGAGTTGAGTGGAACGTTAACATGAGAGTTTTGTTGCTGGTCTAAGCTGACAAAGCTCCCTTGTTGTTCAAAGGGGATTGAGATGTTCTTTTTTTTTTATCAGAAACTGAAAAATATATTAAACAATAGAAGAAAGTATAAGAGAATGAAAAGATTTCCTTTCTACAATACAAAAACTTACAAAATTAAAGATAAAACTAGGAAATACAAACCGCTGCCCAATTAAGAAGAAAAACTGGAAAGAGGAACCCCACTAAAGGCTTGGTACAAACAGCCTGACAAAGATGAGTAAAGTAAAATATATCCTAATACCTCCTCTTCGGATCTCTTGTTTTCAAAAAATTCATGCATTTCTAGGGGATTGAGAGGTTCGTGTCAGGGAAGAATTTAGAACATGTTGAAAGTGTATGATATCATATTAACTCGAATCCTATGAGCTTGAGCTTTTAGAAGAGTTGGTCGTTTAACACGGTATCGGAGTTGATTGTTTAACTGATTTTGCCATTGCATAGATTTAGTTTTGGGTTTTAGGCAAGACCTTTACATTACGTGGAATTTGTTAAATAGTGGATGCTAAGGGCATACTATAGTTAAGTATTTTTCTTTTATTGATATGTGGGTACACGGTTTGTCATCTCATTCTTTAATTGTGAATCACAGGCAGTCCATTGATGTTTCTCTAGTGTGAATAGGCAATGAAAGAAAAGCAGAAGGAGAAGGAGAAAGAGAAAGTACCTAAGCTACAGGTTCAGACAGCAATGAACTGTCTTCCAACCTTTGTCTTCATCGTTATTGTGTTGTGTGTAAATGCTAAAGAACCAGTATTATCTAGTGTTTGCATGCCTAAAAGGGTTTAAAATATTTATTCTTTTTTATGCATTTTAGTTTCTTCTCAGAATCTAAAAGAGTCTATACATGTTTTGCTTTGCAGCCATGCTGGATTCTATTCCTACCAGTTTATTCTCTGTTTCAGCATATGTCATTATCTCAGGTACTATGGCTTTACCCCCTAGCACATATTGGTGCTTGTCCTGACCTAAAGGGAGATCTTCATTTTCCTTTCCAAATTTCAGTTCTCTTATCCTGCAGAAAATTGACTGCTTCTTATGAACTATGAATAAATAGTGAATAATGTGGAAGATTATAGATAAAATAATTCCCAGATTCGGATGACTGATATGATAAATTTATTGTGCAGAATGACAACGATATCATATAAATTTATTGAATTGGGTGTAGCTGAGACCAAAGAAGCTAGAGAGATGCATTAGGCAGCAAGGCCTGACTGGGAACTCCTACTAATTGTTGCATGGAGATTTTAGAGAGATGTCCAAAATGACAAAGGAAGCAAATGCAAGACCTGTCAACTTCTCTCATGATACGTGTGGAGTTCAACCCACTTCATGATGATTCCATCAAGAAATATGGTATGAAAATGAACTACCCTTTTTACCATTTCTCCCAAGGATTGTTGGCCTGCTGGTCTTCTTTCATGTTATCTTCTATGTCTTTTTTTTTTTTCTCAAATAAGTTGTGGCCCAATGGAATCTCAATGGTACATCAAATTTCCTTTCTATAAGAACATACTTTGGAGTTTATTTTATTGAATAAATAGAGTAATTAAAAGCATCATCTGTAACTACCGTTTGAGCTGAGTTTGTGTTTTCTCTCTTTAGTTCTTCAAAGACTTTGATTAGAAGTTATAAAAGAAGCTTCCAATGGATTTGCAGCCAACTCACTTAAAAGGAAAAATTGTCTAGTATGTACACTACTGTGATCCCGTTCCAATTGTTTTTGGGAAATGCTTATTTGTTTGAAAATTATAAGATTGGAAGTATGTAAATGTTTGAAAATAAGGATGGTGTGGTGTCCATTTTTCCTAGTGTTCTTCCAACTTCAAACAACAAGAATTTGACTGAGTGGTTCTGACATCCTATCATGGCCACACTCGACTAGCCGGGCTAATGGGCTGGGTATGGATGGTATGTGTGACCCCTGGGACCTAAGTCAGATCGACACATGGAAGGCCTCAGACCAAGCTCAAGGAGCATGGGCTCGCATCCATTGGGATGGAGAAGAATTGTTCATGAGGAAATGATGATAAAAAGTTAGAGAGGAGACACATGTTCAAGAGAAACACATACTTGTGAAGGGAGACAATCTGCTTGGGAATGATGTAACTATTGCAAAGGGATGCCCATCCTATATATAAAGCCTCCTCCTCCTCTCATAGTAAAACACGTGTTAGAGAACACAAGAGGTGTTAGAGAACACTGAAAGTGTGAGAGTGTAAGGAAGAGCTGCATGTATGTTTTATTTTGTGGTTCTTCTTTTGTAATGACCAAGGTTGAGACTTTGCTGAATTTTGTATCTGTTAGTGTAAATACAAGTTGGGGAAGAGTTTTTCCCTATAAATGATGTTTTTGTCTCGCTTACTTTGCTTTTGAGAACTGAAGAAAAGGCTGGCTAAGTTCTAGAACTTAGTGCCACACTTAGCAAAAAACTAGTGGCTGGTTTTGGGGTGTGGCAAAGGTTAGCTCGTGGTGTGTTTCATTTCCTACTCGGGAGTGTGTCTTAGATAACAAAGATTCGAGGAATCAAGTACATTGTAGATGTGGAAATGTAATTCACTTGTTTTGGTTTCTCTTTGTGTCTCTTCTCTTCTTCTATACTATAATCGTATTTATAAATCTGTAATCTTGGTAGGAATGGGCGTTCTCCAAGGAGATGTTTTAGGTGTCCAAACTTCTTTATTGGGCTCTATAATATGATCAACTTTTTTCAATATATAAGTATCTCTGCAAACTTTTTCTTTTGGTAAAACGACCCTAGGAAACTTGCCTTCATAGTAATTTTAGCACGCATTGAATCCTATCTTCATCCTTCTCCATTTTTTCTTTGCTGCTCTTCACTTTTCTAATAAATATACAAAAGCAACATTGGATATTTGGAATTCTTGTAAGTGCCCCACCACAGGATGCTGCTAGGTAGAATAAAGATGAGGGAAGAAACTTTGCTCTCCATAATCCCAGTGAATGAAGTTACAGGGGGGCCCGATTGGTGTGAGATATTGCTGGTATGAAGTTATTTCACATGCACATGCTGCCATTGCATTTATTATTATAAACGATGCTATAAATTAGAACCTTGACTATGAAGAGCCCTATAACCATGGTTACTATTGATCATGGCCATAAATAGGCGACAGCCAGGGACCAAGGTCACTCTAACCGCGACTATAGCTTATAGACACCCACAATTAGACTTTCTTGCGTCTAAAACACTTGTCCACGGTATCTATGGCCACGCTTAGATGCAGTCCACTTTCTTTGCAGCTATAAACTATAGCTACATTATTTACAACTCTTTAGGTCATGATCATGCACATAGGGCTCTCAGCCTATAGTGAGCCTTATAAAGTAGTTTAATTCTATTTTTCAAAAGAGAATTTGTTTATCATTGTCCTTTTCTAAATGTCTGATTGTTTGATATTAAAGTTCCAATTTAATAACTATAGTTTAACTTTGGACAAACTGGTGGATCAGAGGTTATTAAATCTTCAAAAGGAAGTCAACTACTTTTGTAACTAATTTGTTAGTTTGATATTATCACCCTCATTAAAACGATCTTGCAAATGTTGATCCTATTACTGTTGATAGAATTACTACAAGGCAGACTCTGAACAACTGTATGCAAATGATAACCCTCTAATCATATCATTGAATTTATATCTTTGGCGAACCACTATTTTTGTGGTTTCAGTTCCTAGTTTGTATCTCTATTGTGATGATTGAAGGTCTGGCATGCTTTCAATGTCTCATACAAAACAGTTGAAACTATATCCGGTTTTCTTTCTGAAGAATATTTATGGTTTTTCTTTGGAATTTTTAAATGGTTTTTAGCATCACATAACTCAAAACTTGGTATTTGTATTGAGGACTATAATAATCATTAGAGAGTGTATGAGAATGAATTTAGATTAAGACAGGGGATGCATTTTGACTGATGAAAGAGGGATGTGTCTCATCCTATACTTCTTTCAATAATTGCAGGATTTTGAAAATAACTTTGGACTTCTTACATTTTTCTGGATTGTTGAATACTATACAATAATTACAGGATTTGAAAATAACTTCAATTTTTACATTTTTCTGGACTGCTGAATAATTTATAGAATATAAATATATATATATATATATATATTGGCAAATCAAAAACTTCAAGAACTTACAGAGTTAATAATGTCTTGATCGTATTCTTCTCATCTCTGTATTATACACATGATTTGGCTTTGCTTTTCTTTTCTTTCTTTCTTTTTTATTTTTTTTAGTTTTTGGCAGTACTAATCTTACAGTATGTTCTCTCTTTTGCAGATAGACCATGCATGTCAACTGCAAGTATTTCTGTGTGTTCTAATGATTCTTGTTTACTATCTTTTTTATAATGCCGATACTTCTTATCATACAACAAAGCCCTAGAGAAGTTTGCCAAGCCTTTGTATGCCACAGGTGTGTTCCATGGCCTGCTGCTTGCATTCCATTCTTAGAAGTGTACTAGCTACTTCCATTTGAGACCAGTGCAATTGATTTGGATCATCCAGAAACAAATGGTCAGCACAGATCTTTAACTAATAATTCATCAGGTAACTTGATCTGCTATTATTGTATTGAGGAAAACAGTTTAAACTAATATCATTTGTACTCGTGAAACTGGTCTGGGACAGCAAAGTTTCAATCGCTCTTACATGCAATTTTGTAACCTCTATACACCTCAATTACTATCTAAATTAATACATCTAAAGCAAAATTTTGTGATATAATTCTGTACTTAACAAGTTGGAGATTTTTTTAATTTCCTTCTTCATCCTTTTACAGAACTATCTTGTCCATCCAGATAAATTGTTGGAAGTGTTCATGGAGTCTCCACTGTGGAACAAGAAAAACAAATGCTACCTGCTGAAACAGAGAGGGCAGATGATAAATTGGTGGTAATGCTGGTCAATCAAAAGAATCGGACAACAAAGAAGGAAGAGGAGCTAACCAGGAAAGCAGAGGAATTGAGAAAGGCAGAAGAAACATCCATGTTGAACGAGCAATGTCTGTTGGAGGAGCCGACCAAAGTTAAGGAGGCACTGCAAAAGGAAAAAAGGAACTGCTGGAAAGGCCAATTCATTTCAATGCTGCCACATTTTCATGCCACAGCCATAATAGTGACTTTTGGGGCTATGTGATTGGGCCGCGTAAGTTTGTAAGGCTCTTGGTGTTTTTCTTTCAATCCAGTAGGTAGTGGCAGGAAAGCGGAGTCTGATTTTTATTTCGCTTCAATATCAGGATACAATTTTGCGATCACATTATGTTTTTGTTTGGTTATATATATATGAACTGTTAGTTATCACAAATTATTCATGTAATTGGCTTTCTTGGAAAAAAGATCAACAATTTTCCATGATTTACTTATAATAAAATATCAAAATGCTTTGTTATTCTTGCCTGATGATCACTATGCACACATTTGATAAACAGACATTGTACTCCTTAATAATTGATCAATATGATAACTGTTATGTATCTATTAAAAAAATAACACATTATTAAGAATTTTAAAATGTTGTGATTCATTGATTGTTTGGTCTTTTGCATTATAATTTGGGTGGTATGTATAGATAGATAAACAGTACAAAGAACATGCCAATAATTCCATGTTGATCTCCATGCTCTAAAGGATGCCTTTTATACAAGTGATGGGAAGAGTATGGTCCTAAATATCTACAAGGTTTTAGACGAGTTCTTACTACTTCTTGAGACTTTGTACTAATTCCTTGGTAATCAAATTTTGTTGTTTATAAATCTAATTCAGATTTGCAACCATAAATTAACCTCACTCTAAAGGCGGTTTGCTTTTAAATTTTCACGACTTATCACGAAATTTTAAAAAAGCTAATAAAAATCAAAATATTTTCGCTTTTCATTCAAAGTTTCATTTTCCACTAAACAAGAAAACTCTATCGTCAAGCCAAATGTGCTTATAAGTACAATAATACACACTACCAAGCACGATTAACGGTATGTTTGGGACGAGGCTTCTTTTTCTTTTCTTTTTGCCCTATCCTAATTCTACTGCTTTATTTTTTTCACTCCCAAACTTCATCATTTAAAAATTAAACTTAACAGTGATGAAAAAATTATCAAACTCCGTCCCTCGTTTACATTTGATTTTTATTTCTTTTTTATTTGCTATTTTTATTATATTAAAATTAATATATTTCATAAAAAAATAAAATATTATGACTTTTTATAAATTATTTATTAAAAACATTCTAATAATTATTATTATTTATATTGTAAATATAAAATAAAATAATAAAATTATTTTTAAAATATAATCGTGGGTGAAAGTGAATAATTCGCTTAAAAACTGATTACAATTAAACCAAACATGTCTCATTAAGAGCGAGGCTGGGGCGAGAACCCGAAATAACACCCGTCATTATCCTTACTTACTAACTGGGGGTTCTTTCCCTCAACTACAAAAATAAACAACTTAATACTTAACGCTATTAAGTATTATTCATTAAGCTAAAAAAGTTCTATTTATGATTAAGTAAAAACAAACACCACCTTAATATTTGAATTCTGATCTATAAAAATATTTAAAATTTTTGTGGATTAAGCCACTAGAAAAGCATTGATGGATGTAATTCCTATTGGAATTGGCCGCAGCTTCTTAGCTATACCCCTTTTTTGTGCATACTGCTCTACAAACATGATTAGATTCATTATTTAGTCAGAAGCCTTATAAAGTAGTTTGATTCTGTCTTTTCAAAAGGAGAATTTGTTTATTAATGTCCACTTCAAATGTCTGAGTTTGTTTGATATTAAACTCCGCTTGATATCTATAGTTGATCTTGACAACCTATGGATCAAGAGGCTCTTAAATCTTCAAAAGGATGTCAGCTACCTTTTGTGTTGTAACTGTTAGTTATATTACTTAATAGTATCTCCCTCATTTTTCCTTTTTACCAAAACGATCTTGCAAATATTGATCTTGTTAATGTTGATAGAATTACTACAGGGCAGACTCTAAACTACTTTAGGCAGATCATAACCCTTTAATCATATCATTGAATTTTATATTATCTTCACAACCACTATTTTTGTGGTTTCACTTCCTAGTTGGTATTTCTATTGTGATAATCGATATGGTGCTTTCAATGTCTCAAAACAATTGGAAACTAGAACATCAGCTAGTATGTTAAATGCTTGTGATAATGAATTTCAGCTGCTCTAGGGTTAGTACTATAAATTAGTATTATTTCTTGAAGAATGTATATATGTATGGTTGTTGTTTTGGAATTTTAGAATTACTTAGCATCACAGAACTCAAAACTCAGGATTTGGACTGAGGACCATAATAATCATTTGAGAGTGTATGAGAATGAATTTAGAGTAAGACAGGGGAGATGGCGTTGACGAATGAAAGAAGGATGTGGTCTCATCCCAGAGTTCTTTGAATTACTGGATTTTGAAAATAACTTTGGTTTCCTTGTATTGTTCTGATTGTTGAATAATTATAGAATACATAGATTATTTTTGGTATATCAAAAAATTCAAGAACTTAAGAGAGTTAATAATGTCTTAACTGTGTTCTTCTCTATCTTTGTGGTCATACACATGATTTGGCTTTTTGCATTTTTTTTTTCCAGGCCTTCAACATTAGCAAAGCATATGGTGGTTGGGTAAAAGTACTTTGCGTCAATCCTGGGCAATTATGTGTGTTCTAATGATGCTTGTTTGCTATCTTTTTTATAATGCTGAGACTTCTAATATGTCTTCAGGCTCAGCCCTCATATGCAAGGGCATGTTGTTTGCATTACAATTTTAAAAGTGCCTTCTCAAATTGAAAAATTATTTAGGTTGACATGGAGGGTAACTTGATCTTCTATTGTTTTATTGAGGAAAACAGGTTAATCAAATATAATTTGTACCCTTGAAACTGTATTCCATAGACTGCAAATTTCAATTGTTCTTACATGCAATATTTTAACGCTGGTACATAACTTGGCTACTACTATTTAAAATACACCTAAAGCAAAATTTGGTTACTTGAACTTGCATTTAACAAGTTCGAGATTTTTTGTTCCTTCTTCATCCTTTTACCTAACCATCTTGTCCATGCAGATAACTTGTTGGAAGTGTTCATGGAGTTTGAATTATTCCATGATGATCAGAAACATCTAGTATCTCTCAAGGTTATATCACTATTAAAGCCTACAAGTTTTATAGTTCTCATCTACTGTACTTACTGCAAAACCAACACGACACTATTAACCGACACAATTAACCGCTGATTAAACGGGTTTGGGTGAGACCTAAACGGGTTCGGGTGATAAACGGGTCACCCCGCGAACACGCTATCAAACGGGTCATGTTCGTGAGACATGCTAACCGCTACCCGCTTAACACTGCTTCACCGCCGCTTTACCAACGGTCGCTACTCAGCCCGCTAAAATTCAACGCGACATGATTAACCGACACGATTAACCGCTGATTAAACGGGTTTGGGTGAGACCTAAACGGGTTCGGGTGATAAACGGGTCAACCCGTTTAACACGTTTAATAAACGGGTCGTGTTCGGGTTTACATGTTTTTCACCCGTCACCCGTTTAACCCGTAACCGTTTAACCCAACCCAACACGTTTGACACCCCTATCATATACCTTGAATTGTAATATTACATGAGCCGAATTGTTGTATTTACTATGCTTTTTGTCATCACAGGTTGTGTCAAAAGCAATATTTGAATAAAACAATGGAGGAACAGGCCTTTGACTATCGATCGAGATAGAAACAGGCCACTTACATATTATATAAACTTTAGAGTTTGTTGATCTGAATCAGCTTCATGAAACCATTTCTCGGATGCTTGGAACTATGGAACATCAATATTGATGAGTTCCAGAAAGAACATCTGATGCAACATAAGGAGGAGACTAAGGATTTAGGATGGACACTCTCTGCTCTAGCAATGGTAGCTCCATGCCAACAGTCTCTACTTTGGAAAAAGAAAAACAAATGCTACCAGCTGATACAGAGAGGGCAGCTGATAAATTGATGGAAATGGTGGTCTCAATTAAGATAATCGGACAGTAAAAACTAAACCTGCTAATTGAGCTGTCTCAGCACCTGATTCTGGAAGGGTTATGATTGAAGTGACTTGAGATATAGGGCATAAACTAGCAAAGAAGGAATTGAGAAAGACAAGAAGACCATAGCAACAATGTCTGTTGGAGAAAAGGTTGTAAATATTTGATATTTCTGGCAATTTACTTGCATAATATCAAAATGCTTTGGTAAAGATATTAAGGAAAAGATCTGCAAAAGATAATATTTTTTTTCTCCAAGTTTTTTATTCAGTGTCTGTTTTAAGTATTGGTAGAGAGCTTTTGTATCAATAAAAGGAACATTTGAAAGTGAAATACAACTTACAAGAAATTTAATATGTTTTTATTCCTCCATTGTGATATTGAAATAATTATTTAAATTATTCAATTAAAAAACTTCCAAAATTCAGTAAATAGAATTCAGGTGGGTGTATTTGAGTAGCAAAGCTTTAGAAATAACAAAATTTATCCAACGAACATAAAAAAAAAATGTCTTAGGACAAAAGCTAGTAAAAAGATTTTCATTGGTTTTATATACATTAACATCCTTATATCTTGTACTAATTAAAGCAGTGAAAGCCAAATAGTAGCCAAAATGTATTTCGTTTCCAACATTGTTTCACTTGCAATTTGAGCCTCATAAGCCAAGTAGACTGCCCTCCTGGTTCTTGAAAACTTTCGGTTTGGTTCACAATCAAAGATTGATGTGTAACAGTTGTCTTTGAAGAGCTTACCTAGAGATGGACCACCCCTATAAAATGATTTAATTCTAAAGATAACATTAAGAAACTATTATAAAGTCATCAGTGAGATACATAATAGAATGCGAGAACATATTTACCCACTTATCAATACATCTAAAGCAATTCTTACTCTGTCTTCAGGACCTATGAGACTAGAAAATATGGTGTAACAACATATTAAATAGGACATAAACTAGTATCGGCAAGACAATAATTCGAATTGGAAACGAAGGCTCCCTTTAGAGCCCGGAAAGTACTAGGGAAAGAAAAAAAAATACTAAGAAAAATAATTTTTTTATATTTGGTTTCACCGTGAAAAATATAAAAGAAAATCAAATATAATCAAAATTCTTCAAAAGAATTTGTAATATTTTTAAATTTCTCAGTCCTTATATATTAGAGATAAACAAATAAATGAGTTAGAATTAATATACACAATTAATTTAATGAGTTTAAACCCATTTTTTATTTTTCAATAAAATTTCTTTACTTACTTTTCCTCTTTATTTTCCCTCTCTATTTTCCCTTCACTTTCCAAGCCTAAACAAAGCCAATGGACAAATTAACTAGCATGATGAAAATGTAAAAAGAATGCAGTCTGCTTAATTTAATCCACTGGTAAATGATTTTAAAGGAGAAATGAAGGTGATGTACCACTAAATGATGATAAAGAAAACCACAAACAGAGAGCTTCATGGATGCTATACCCATCTGAGTATAAAGCTTGAGACTAGTGTTGGATTGCTCTAAATCTTTTATAGTGGGAGTCATCTGATAGGCCGTCTTGTTCATAATTACTGCTTCTCTTGATAACAGTCTTATCTTGTACTGATGATCCTTGGTTATATATAAAATGCACTGCACATTTTTTCACCTTAACTGGCCTACCATGAATATAACCATGAAATGAAACACTCAAGTCCCTATGTTTAACTGAGACAAGATTCTTGCTAATAGCACCCTTGGGATTATACATCACCCATAATTGATCTGATACACTATCATCGCGCAGCATGCACACCTGTTTTTATCGGACTGCCGCCATCCAGAAGTCCATGAAAGCTTCACAGATATTTGAAAGTATGCAATATATCTTATCCCTATCCTCTATCTCCATCTCTATCTCTATTCATTATCGGATGGAGAATAAGCAGAAAGTACAAGCAAATCCTAAGAAGTTGTTATTTTCATACCAATCCCAGGGAAGTTCTTTTGTTACTTGAGATCCCGGATGCAATGTCCCCTCTGGGATTCCAATGCTTTCAGGAATTACAATATTCACTCCATGATAGGGAAATCCTTGCAGAAATAGACCAGACGAACCCACGTTGTGTTCCAACTCCTGCACAAAAGTACCATGTGACTCTTTTGCTCACATAAAAGATGTTTAAGTGAAATCAAAATCATACCTGAATTTCAGATTTTAAGCATTTGAATAGAGAAGACAAGAGTAGACTTTTTTGACTTGATAAACTTTCAAGTCGAATGCATCCATGGGCATCCAGAACTTGTAAACTTGGTGGAAGCTCTGGAATCTGTTGAAGCCTCTCACAGTGGCTCAAGTCAAGGATTTCCAGATTAGAGAGTTGACTGATCCCAGAAGGTATGCTACTAAAATGGTTCCCTTTCAGATATAGTGCTTGCAGTGATGATAGGTAGTAAATGTCACCGGGGAGTCCTCCTTCAACTAGATTGCAGTAGCTTAGATCCACTTCTTTCAATGAGTACACAGTGAAAATATCACTTAGAATTGCAACATGCACTAAATTTGATCGATCTAGACTTAAAGAAGGCAATTGACAACTCAATGAATCTAAATGTGCAGCAAAAAGAAACTGTAGATGTTTAAGGCTCCACAAGTTTTCAGGTAGTTTGTTGAGTTTGGAACAACCAGAGACAATGAGAGTTATGAGGAATCTCAATTTACAAATGCTATCTGGAATATTCAGCAGATTTTTGCAGTTCTCTAGATCTAAATATCGAAGCCATTTCAGACATTGAATTGAAGATGGTAATTCTTTTAAAGCAGTTCCATCCAATCGAAGCTCTCTTAAATTATTCATATCTTCCATCATTTCTGGAAAACTTTGCAGTTTTGAACAGCCAGAGCAAGAAAGAGTTACAAGTGATTTCAACTTATAAATGTCACTTGGAAGACTCTCAAGCATTTTGCAGCTTCGCAAACATAAGATCTTAATTCCAAAAAGGCACCCAATAGCGGGTAGTTCATTGATAGGAGTTCCTCCAAAACATAGCTTCCCTAGAAGCTCCTCATTTCTTGGGCACTCTGAGCAGGTAATAGATAAATTCTCAACTGATCCAAGAAGCTTCCTCTTTTGTTCATATATAAGTGTGACCCCACAATTTATGACTTTCAAGGATCCACTGCCATAGCAAACAAAGAAAGCTGTAAACTGCCTCCACTTATTAGACCGGTACTTCTCCTGAATAGCAATCTGAGGATAGGTGGTCACCCACACTTGCTCACTTGATTCACCACCAGAATAGCATTTACAAACAGAATAAAAGGAAATATAATTCCGAAACCCATATTGATCACCATACAAACTCAAATGACATCTTAATCCATAAGACACTGCAGGTGCATCCCGGTATGTGTTCTCCAATAGAATATAAACGGCGCATAACACAAATCCCAAAAAGTCATTATCCGCGTACCAATTCATAGGAAGCTCAATTCTTATTTCATCCCCTACATTTTGATACCTTATCCAATGTGGCATTCCAGGAACTACAAAACTAATTCCCTTGCCAAAAAAGCTAGATTGACCAAATTGTATGTCATGCCAACCACCCTTACTCTCCACATCCTGCACAGAAAAAAATTATGGCTTATAAATCATGTGCCCGCATGTGCTGCTCTGAATATAATCATACCTGAATTTCTGATTTGAAGCACCGAGCAGGAAAACCCTATAGCCACCTCTCGCCATGACTAAGTGATATGAAGCAATCAAGGGCATCTAAACCGTACACTGATGGAAGCTCTGCACTTCCCGGAAGCTACTCTTGTAGTGACGCAACCTGCTAATTCAGCTTAGAAAGATGGTTGATGGTAGCAGGCATGCTATGGATATTAGTTTCACTGAGATCTAATGCTTGTAATGATGATAGATGATAAATATCATTGGGGAGTTCTCTTGCGGTCATATAGCAGTTACTTAGATCTAATTCTTTCAGTGACCTTAGATGAAAAATATGATCCAGGACTCCTATTTCCACATTGGAATTAATTAGGCTTAGTCAGTCTAAGAAGGACAAGCACTATCAATGCGGATTACTGAGTTAAGTGGAAGGAGCCATTTAGATGTAATATTCTTAAGGAGGATAAACCTAACAAAGTAGGCAATTCACAATTAAGCCAACCTAAATAGAGCTCTTCCAAGCATTGCAGGCCCTTTAGGTTCTCCATCAACTTTAGGAGTTTTGAACATGCATTGACATTAAGACACTTAAGGTATCTCAAATTACAAATACTCTCAGGAATAATCTCAAGGTTTTTGCAATGTGCTAGATTCAAATATTCAAGCCCTTCCAAATGTTCAAAATGAAGATGCACACCGTAATGTTGTCCATGAGTAACCAAGCTTTTCGAGATTTTCATTATGTACTTGACTGAAAATGCTCTAGTTTTGAACAATCATGGCAAGAGAGAGTCCCGAAGATGTCGCAGCCTTATCAATGTTTGTTGAAGACTCTCAAGGCTTAAGCACCCTACCCAATCTACTTGAGGGCGGATCGAACTAGTTAATAAGTAAATGACTATGACTTTTATATAATTGTTTAATAAATCTTACAAATGTATGACCTTCAAGGGTTAGTATCTCCAAGTTTGGCATCATTGCAAAGCTTGGGAACTCCACGAGATGTTTTGAATGATTAAGGTTGATGACCTTTAACTTCTTAAGAAGCTGTAAAACAGAATATCTTCTTCATAAATAAATTTCTATCAAATTTGAAAGTAATCCAAAGAAAAAAAAAACATGATTAAACCATTAACAATACCTTATTTTCTTCCCAAAGTTGTTCTATGTTGCTATATCAGATGTTAAGTTCAACGAGATTCACTGACAAAAATTTGAAGGCAAGTGTTTTAAAGAATATTCCTCCCAATGGAGACATCTAACTCAAAAGAAGCCAAAATTTAAGGTCTCCTGAAGTACACTCAGAGGAAAATGCACATCTTGATCAATTTCCCATAATATGATCATATTTAGCATCTTGATAACTCATAATCGAAGCCTCATCTCATCTTGCAAAGTTTCAAAGCAAATTGAATTTCTTGTGCATGCTTTGAAGAATTTTAATCCTTCAATTGCCTTTGTCCCTCGAAAAATAAGAGCCAAGAGCACTATAAAATAATGAACTTCATCAAACTTTACCAAACTATGTAATAGTTTCATAGAAAAAGATACAATAATAATGTTCAAGCATATAGCTCTTACCCAGATTTCCAACTATTACACTAGAAACTTAACAAGATCCCATAACTGCTATGTTTCAAGGCTTGCTCTTACACTTTTCATGAACAATCAACCCATTTGTCAGGATAAGTCATGCATATGTATCTTGCTGTCTACAACACTTATGAGACATCTTTCACACAAATTACTTATTTCGTCTTTAGCACCATCCAATATTCTTGAAACAAAATCTATATCTTTTCCTTTAAAGAAACATGTGATGTCAAGGAATATTTCTCCTTCTACATGACTTAATCCATCAAAACTTATTCTAAGCACATGATAAATTTCCATGCTAGGTTCTTTTTCCACTATTGCACCATTTTCCCATTCATGTATTCCTCTCTTGCTGTATATGTGAATCCCAAAATCGCAAGTGCTGGAAGACTGGGGCATATTTTAGTTGCATTATCACAAAGCATTTTTAGAATTTTTGAACAATTTTGTTTAAAAGCATAAATCAATAGCTTGATGATGCCTTCATCATTTATAGCTTAGGTTCATATATGATTGATTTGCTCCATTCAAAGCTACCAAATTTTTATGCCTAGTTGTTATAATGATCCGACTTCCTGAACCAAACCATTCAGAGTCTCCAGCTAAGTAGTCTAATTGTCTTTGCTTGTCTACATCATCAAGAATAACAAGAACGCTTTTCAACCGAAGTTTATCACTTATCTCATGGGTTGCTTCATGAATATTACTTTTCTTCATACTTCCCGTTAAGGTGTCATCAAGAAGTTGATTCGGGACCGAGACTAAAGACATTCTCGACTGCTCTAACATCCGCAGTAAGAAAGCTACTACCCTCAAATTTACAAGAAATTTCATTGTAAATGGCTTTAGCAATGGTAGTCTTGCCAATTCCACCAAGTCCATAAATTCCAATCATATGAACATCATTTAACTCAATATTTATCAATGCCTTGAGCTGTTCCAGCAATGATAATCCATTCACAATGTTCTTGCCAACATATAAATGTGTAGGTCCCAATTTTCGGTTGACTTCAATGATTTGCCCAATAATCTTGACTCATACTCGGCCAATTATAATGTATAATAAAACTCATTATCCAAAAATCTAGATAGTTATATTCAATAAAATTTAATCTAATGAAGAAAACTAAGATTCCTTTAAAAAAGAAAATGAATGAATATATTCCAGATCATGAATGAATATATATGTATATATAGAGAGAGAGAGAGAGAGAGAGGAGATACTCCTTTCAAATAATTGGAAGTTTATTGCTACTAAAACCTCATCAAGACAAACTGTCATATTTGTGAAATACTTTCAAAATCACTTTCAAATGTAATCTTATAATTGACATGGTAAAATTTAAGTGATTTTAGCAAGATCAAAATCTTTTCTATGAAGAGGCAAAAATTTATTTTCTACCCAAAAAACAAGGAATAGAATTTCTAACATGAAAGAAAAGGAAAGTATAGTTACTGGTTTTCCACATGCCATCCGTATAGATTTGTTTGCTTTCTCAAGGGTAATCCTCCTCCACTTTGCACCATCTCCTTCTTCTTTGACTCAGATCTTTTCATGGAAGGAGAACGCATCATCGAAACATCCCAATTGATTTCGCACATCTGATGGAGGCACATGATAGAAAATTGGTACAACCATTGATTCTTTTTGGGACTCAATGATCTTTAGAAGTTCATTCAAACACCAAGTGGAGTAGGCATAATTCTTTGAGAAAATAACAATGAAAATCCTTGATTCTTCTATAGCTCTTGAGAGATCAGCCGCAATATATCCTCCTTTCTCAAGTTCTTCATCATCTCTAAAAGTATGAATCTGCGCGAACTAAAGTGGTATAGATGATCAGCAAATTTTTACGAGTGTCAACCCTCTAAAACTCAAGAACACTATAACTATAACTGGTTGGAAAAAGGAAGCTTGGATGCTCACGGCTACTGGTTCCTAGTTCCTGCCCTCTTCATCATGGACAAGCCGAGGGATGTGGCATCTAAAAAGCTTCATCTGCAAACATTTGAAAATATAAATAAGGTTTAATCGATAAATCATGTCCTGTGTGTGAAATTGAGGGCAGGAGATGACAAATCCATGAGAAACCACACATTCTTACCTTGGGAAATAAGCAGCTCTGGGCTTCCCTGTTGAAGATGATGAGGGGCCTAGGCGGGCCGTTGTCTATAAACTGGGTTAAGGGAGGAATAAGCAAACAATTAGCAGTAGATCTGGGAGGGGGTGAAAATCTAGACGAGTAGTTGACAGGCTGATGGTGTGAAAGCTAGACGGAAGGTTCAAAACAGGGCAGCAGCGTTATCTCTAACTCTCACCACGAAGCTGAGCCGCCTGTGACTGCTAGTCTTGTGGGTCCAAAACGTTCATCTCTGTCCTTACTTTTTCCTTTTCAGGTTTCTTTTTTCCCTCAAAAGACAGAGTCAAATCTAAATTACATTCGGAGATCTCATGGGTGAGCCATACAGTCAGTAACCAACGTCTCAAAGATGAAGAATGGACATGATAAGGTGAGACCCAGATGAAACAAAAGCATTCTAAGCAATAATAATTCTCTCCCGCATTTCATCAAACAGCTAGTGATCTCTTCTCCTCTTCTGAATTTATCCTTCCATCCAAATTGACTCCAAACTCAAAGTTATATTACAGCAAGGAGCTGACGAGTCGGGTCTCTGGTGCTTGAAGAATCCATTTTCTGGGTAAAAACAACAAGATAGATGACGATTGAGTTGGGGCGGATGCTCATATTTTCCATTTGTTTTCTTCCTGTACTGCTATTATGCTTTTACATTTTCTATCAAATTTGAAAAACCGCACCCACTTCCACCTCGTCTAAGCGTTTACTTATGTAGCCCAATTAAATCCTTGCCATCATAAAACCGTTAAGATGACCGTTAAATGGAACACATGACAGTTAAATGGGACCCTCCCCCTTCTCTCTCCCAACCCACCTGCACCCACCATACCCCAGCTGCACCCCACGGTGGCCCCTCCAATTTTTGTTTGATTTTTTTATGACACTTAATTTTAAAAAAATTTAATATATTAAAATAAATTAATCTCTAATATAAAAAATATATTTATCTATAATAATTAATAGTCTAATAAAATAAATTAAATTAAATTAAAATTGATTATAAAATTTTTTATAAATTTAATTTTCTTTTTTAAAATAACTCTTATCCATTAATTTTATCAACTTAATACATTAAAATATATAATTTATTTTCTTTTATATTTATAAAATCATATCTGATCTAGTTTTATATTTTTAAAATTTTTTATGAAATATTACCTTCAAAATTTTGTTTATAGAATATTAAACATAATTTGAAAAATACAAGAATTTAAAAAAAAATAAAACGCAGTGAACTATTCAAAATAAATTTTAATCATGATTTTATTTTAAATAAATTAGGCTATAGTTTGAAGCAGCTAGCTTATTCAATTCCTCATTCCATTTTTATAGGTTGATTGGTAAAAATCCTTAATTGATAGTTGATTATGTAAACAACTCTTGACGGGAAAATGCTATAAATAGTAGCTTTTTCTAATCCACTTTTATTAAAATAACAAATTTTCCTTTTTTATCATTTTCTCCATATTTACATCATTTTAGGATTTTTATAAATTTTATAATTTATAAAGTATATCAAATAATATGAATTTTTATAAAATATGAATTTTTATGGATTATAAATTTATTTTATATTAGATTAAAAAATATGAAATTATAAAACTTATAACTATAAATAATTTTTTTTGTTTTTTATGAAATAATGTTATAAATTTATTCATAAATTATAAATAATGTGAAATATTATAAATTTTTATATGGTTATAAATTTATAAATTTTGTTTATTGTTATATGAAATAATATGAATTCTATCACCATAAAAATAATATATGAAAATGAATAATATTTTTTAGAAGTTATAAATTTATTTTATATTAGATTCATAACAAAAATGAAATTATAAAATTTATAAACTATAAATAATTTTTTGTTTTCTATGAAATAATATTATTTATGGTTAGTTCTTTATACTTCATATTATTTTATTTATGAAATAAAAATTATAAATGTATTCATAAATTATAAATATGAAATATTATAAATTTTTATATGGTTATAAATTTATAAAATTTATTTATATTATATGAAATAATATGAAAAAAGTTATCACCATAAAAAATATATATGGTTATAAATAATACTATTTTTTATTCATGATTATAACCATAAATATTTTTTTTATTTATGAAATTATAAATAACCATAAATACGAAATTTATTTCACAAATTTATAAATAATATTATAAAAATAACCATAAAATTTCATAAATTATTAATCATAAATTTATTTACTTATGAAATAAGATTATTTATGTATTAAATAAAAATTTATTTTATATTTTTTCATCTCTTTTCTATGTATAGATGCATTGTTTTTTTTTTATTTATTTCTCTATCATGTATGTTGTTTAATTTCTCTATCGTGTCTATGTATATAAATTAACATTCAATTCGTTACTTCTAATCGATTATTTTACCAAACAATAATTTATACTTAGTTATTAGTTATCAACTACCCACACCGACTACCAATTGTCAATTGAACCAAATGGGCCCTTAATCTTGGTGCATCTATAATCAAGATTAATGAAAAGAAACTGATGATGCTTTTTAATCTGATTACCGAGTGTGTCGCTTGCCGACGCGGACTGAACAAATTGGGTCATCGGACTGAACAAATTAAGCTGGGCCTCACGGCTCTCGATCCCGCCTCGTAAAGCAAGTGACGTGAGGGTCGACGAGCTTCGCCTGTGAATCAAGCCCGATGCCTAAGTCGCTTTCAAATTAAAGAAGATTAACCGCCAGAGGGCGAATGTGTCATGTAGCTGCATCTTTCACCGATGGGGTGGCCTGCATTTATAGTATGTTTTTCCACTGGATGGTGACTGGTGATTCTCTTCCCATCGGACGGAGTATTTCAAATGCCTACCTTATCTAGACATTCATTATGGATATCAAGGAATAGCTTTATTTGTAATTATCTTTCTCCCTTATCGGGTGAGATCCATTGATCTCGCATGATGAGTCATTTATCACGTAATTTTCATCTTATTTTCCTCGGGCCGGTGAGATTTAGTCAGATTCGCAGATAAGATGTTATCGGGGATTATCACTCCTATCGGGATTTAATGATTCGTTAACGTAGCCTTCCCATTTACCCATGTTATCACCAGAGTGAGCTGACCGGGCTCTCGCTGAATGCATCAGGACTCGGGGTGTTTCATTAGGGTCACTCTCTTCTTCGGCCTGGCGAGTGGGCCTCATACAACTATTTTTTCAAACCCTATCGCTTGCCCCCAAATTTCGTGTACGGTGATGCTGTGGGCAACTACCAGACAAGTCAGATTCTGTGTGCAATTTCACGTGTTTGCCCGAGCCGGTTAAGGTGGCTTTGTCACTGCGTATACGTCTCAGATAATGATGACTTTTCTGGGCTGCCCATTTCTCCCACTTTCGCCCCTTCGCTCTTCAGACACCCGCCGACCGTCGCCTCAGGCGCCCTTAATCCCGAGGCTTTTTCTCGTCTTTTAACGAGTCCCGGGACTTCCCTTTTCCTAGTGTCTCAACCTTCGCGGTAGTCCTTTTCTCGGGAGGCTTTCTGAGATAGATTTTTCTATTTTATTCCCGACCGCTTGCGCTTTCTTTCGTGTCTTTTCGAGCAATACAACGAGGCGCTTGCAAGCAGTTGGCTAAGTTTTGTTCTCACTACTACATCGCTATGGGGTCCGGTCGCTCTTCTCAAGGTACTCAAAGGCGACTCTTCTGGCCAAGTGTCGGCTCGAGGACTATGCACTCGACCGCTCACTCTGAGTTGATCTTCGAGATGCCCTGGGAGTCCCACTGAACAAGGGTAAGGGAGAATTAATGAGGATCAAATACCCCAAGGGGCCCACGAAGGTCCGCCTATGCGTAATTGCTCCGCGCTGGGCTCCAGCAAAGGTCGACTCTACGGGCCACTTTCACCAAAGCATCGACCTCCCAGGAAGGCGCCCGTAGTCCGTCCCCCGATTGCTCGACCTCCTGAGCCGTGGTTCCAAAGACCTAAGACGTGCGTTTCTTCGGCGGCTCGACAACCCGCTCGCTCTCTCGCACCCCTTTATAAAAGGAGCTTTGCAGCACTTCAATGTCTGGTCCTTCTCAACTTTTGGCTCCAATTGTCAGGGGTATTTCGTTGTGGTTTACTGTTTTCTTTAGGGACAAAGGCCTCGTGTTCTGCAGCCTGCCTCCTCGATCTTTCAAATAAGGAAAGAAACCGCCGAGGGCTTCCTCTATTTTTCTAGCGCATCACGCCTCCTTTGGTAATTTCCGATCTCCATCCTCCAGCTTTGGAATGAGCATTACTTTCGTCCATGTAATTGGGAGTATGATCCTCTGACAAGGATGATACCGGGCGTTCCGGCCGTGACACCCCGAGAATCTACGTGAGTATCATTTGTTCGTATAATCTTGCGAGTCATCAGTATCTCTAATTCGCATCGTCAGCAAGGTTTCCTCGTGTGCTCACCCGATCTCACCCCCCCAAAGATAATGTTATAGTGCAAGAGCTCGGGTCGTGTGTTCCCCGCGCCCTACGCAGCCGATCAAGCTGGGATATTCCCCGTCCTCGAGCTCGAGGTCTACCCGTCGTCGCCTGAGGCTTGATCTCCTTCCACTATGAGCCCTCCCATCTGGTCTTCCGCCTCGCCCACCAAGGAGAGCTTCCGCCCTGGGTGGAGGCGCCTGCCTCTAAGTCCCGGAGCGTGAAACTAAAACTTTGACCTCGTGAGAAAGATCGTCCATTCGTGGCAAGGTTCCAAATTCGGGGCATCTTCTCCCTTCTCTACCCACGCTCGGTCATCAGTATAAAAAGACCGCTCCGCCAAGGCCCCCTAAAGTTTTGAGTCTCGCAACCCTTTTCCTAGCCTCACGCTAAGGCAAAGCCCCCAGCAGCTCATATTGAGCACTGCTAGAGGGCCTGCGCCTGAAGATTGCCTGAACCCAGAGTGTTAAGCCACCTTCCCGAGGGTGGAAGAGTTGGAAGAGGAAGGGCTCCGAGACCCACTGAGATGCATACCTACTCAATGCCGAGCTTGCGGCGCGCGGCCTGGTCCATTCTTAAAGATTCCGACCTCAAGAGGCCCAAGGCTACGCCCATTAAGGAAGCTTTCTGGCTTTATCTCCTCTAGGTCGCTTTATAAGTTCCCATATCTTTTGGTCAGATCCGATTTCAACCTGGTCAGTGCTGATCTGGCGCTGGGTACTGATTCAGGCTGATGTTGGCAGTGGCTACTCATTTGAAGAGTTTCGCCAAAAGGCCACCTAAACAAAGGTTTACGCCAAAGCCGCCTAAGTTTACATAAGGCGAGGTGGCTTCCTTACTTCTGCTGCGCTAAGCCGAGGGACCGGTGCAGAGTATGACCGAGAGGCAATGAATCTAAGTCCGATTTGAAGCATACCACGCCTACAGCGCCGGCCGAGGGTAGAAGATTTTAGGCAAGAAATGAAGCCAGAGCCGCCTAAGTCAAGCTTCTCGGAGGTTAGGGACGAGCCATGAGCTTCGGAAGCAAAATGTGACGTGGCTGAGGCCAAGGACGAAGGCCGCAGCCTCCGCCTACCGAGCTTCCGCAGGTCATGACGAGTTTCTACGCCCCAGCGAGCCGCGGGTCTCAAGAAGAGTCATGGCGCTGTGAGACGAAGCACGACAAGACAGCCATGCGACGGAGCTCGCCACGGCTTCCTGAGCAAGCCCCGCAGAACGCCGTCGAGGAGTGCCGCGGATCGCGGGGACCTCATCAAGCAACCTCGGGTCGCTAAGAGGGACGGTTATGTGTGGAGATCGGTGGACGAGGCCTATACTACCGGGCTTTGTGTGGCTCGCCTTTCATAGAAGGTCATAATGTCTATCCAGTTTCAGACTTCAGACCCCACATCCCTAGCGACGAAGAGGCGCAGGGAGTCCTCTCCGCAGACTCATTCGGGAACCGTATACCTCGACGAGGCCCACTCGCCTTCACCCTCTCCGCCCTTCCTTTGATGTCCGACACTCATATATCTTCGCTGTACTGTCGTGGTTTTTTTTTTTGTTTGCCGAGGCCCAACATACGTAGCCTTTCCCACGAGAATATTTCTTTTTTATTTCATCACTTTCGCCTACTTCAGGCACTTCGTGCTATTCTACATGAATCGAATCAACTTCGGGCCAGATAATCAATCGAGTGTCCGAAAGTCGAAAATCCTGGTCAGAGTGACCTCGAGTCGAAAGCGGGCCAAGCTCTTCAAACTGAAAGTCGCTGCCTCGGCGCCGAGGGCCCGATGGCCGACAAATTGAAGCAAATCACCCTGGGTCAGATGTCTCGGCAGGTAGCCGAGCTCATCAAACCGAGCCTCGCCGGGTCTGGCCGCCGAGGCCCATCGGGTCAATAGCCCGAGCCGAACCGACTCGGGCCGCACGTCGGGCGGAGCAAATGAGCTCGCAAACGTGAGCTACCGCCCCGGGCGCCGAGGCCTCGTTAAATGACCGCCTAACTAAACCACCTCTAGGCCTGGAGAGACTTCAGCAATGAGCCTTAACCAGCCATCGCCTCGCGCGCAAGTGCCTGCGGTCAACCCGCCTTCAGAATGAATCACTACCACGTACGGCCCGAGTACAAGAAGGTCAGCCTCTTCAAATCGAGTCATTGCCTCAATACAGGACCACCCGATACTCCCAAGATTCCCCTGGTCTCAGCTTATGCTCAAGCTCCCACCGCATAACTCTGAATATCCGTTAACCCCACTTTAAGAAAGGCAAACATAATGATTAATATACTACCTCAACATATATATAAAGAGATCCACAATACCAAATCCACAACCTGAATTTTATCTTATCGGGGAGGACATAACCACAATACATAATAACATCACAACAGTTCACTAAGATCGAGCATTCTAAGAGAGTTTTAAGTGACTTAGGATACAAATGGAAAAATGCATAAGTCCAATAAGGATGTATAGATAGTGATAATACCCGTGAACCTGTCGCAGTGACACAAAAGTCAAGGGCCACAGGTGGTATCTCACGAATCGCCTCGGGACTTAGGAAACGAATTAAAAATAAAATGTGAGATAATAAATCTGGAGGACATAATTTGAAGGAAAATAATGCTTTATTTTCGTAAATTCTTCTCAAGACCTACCCACTCTTTGCAAGGTCTCTCAAACCCATTTCACAAACTCCACCATATTCTGTCAACAATAATATGAAAATCATGCTCAAAATTTAACCAAAATTATTATTAAGAAAACTATGACCCTAATTTATTCACAACATAAAACTGAGTGTTAAATGTGGTACGCATCATGTCATAAAAATAATCATGAACATACAATAACCATAAATATTGAAATGGTTATAGCTTACTCAGAATCCAACAATGTACCCATTTATCCTTCATAAACCGTGGGACACCCCACCTCACGACCCCCAACATCGAAAGGTGCCGTGGTAATGATAATAATGATGAACCGTTGGACGAAACCAACCTCTCGACATATAACCGTTGGATGAAACCAACCTCTCGATATATATAACCGTTAGATGAAACCAACCTCTCGATATATAACCGTTGGATGAAACCAACCTCTCGATATATAACCGTTAGATGAAACCAACCTCTCGATATATAACCGTTAGATGAAACCAACCTCTCGATATATAACCGCTGATGAAACCAACTCTCTCGATATAACTGCCGACTAAACCAACCTCTCGACTTATAACCGCGACAAACCAACCTTCGATATATAACCGTTGGATAAACCAACCTTCACATATAACCGCTGGATAAAACCTTCGACATATAACCGTTGGATGAAACCAACCTCACGACACCGTGGCAAATAATAAACCTTCGGGTAGTCCCGACATCACGACCGTGGAAATAATATATAACCGTATTGTTACTCACATATACTTTTTCAACGATACTGTATCATAATCATCTCACAAAATTCCAGCAGCTTAATCAATAAATTTTTTCAAAGTGGTTTAAAAACCTCAACCCATGTACTGTATCGTTTAAATATCAAATTTATCCATTAACTCAAGAAAATTTAAATATTTAAAATGTTGACAAATCCACATGAAATCATAACTTTGTTTATATAAAAACAGATAATTATATTTACGCATAACCAACCATTCGATCAATAATTTATATATATAATAATAATCCACAATCATATATCATAATAATACCCCAAAACATTTAAAACATATAAACCATTCACAGACTACAGATGCTCAAATTCGCTCCCAGATCGCCTTGCTCAAATGCTGAGGTTTAATATAATACAAATACCACGAATTCAATAACTAAAACCAAAGGCATCGTATGCCTCAAATGCTCTAATAATATTTTAACCATGAAACTATCTCACTGATCCGATAGTCACTATACAGCCCTGGCTGCACTCATACCCAAAATTGGGGCTTTTCACCCTAGGTGAAGATTTCAAATTGAAATATCTGTCACCCTACAAAATGTCCAATTTCACTAATCCAACTCAATTGTGCTCTAATTAACCGAATCAGGCCCACTTTCAGCTCAAACATTTTCTGCAATTACCCGAATGACTCCAAAATGGGAAACCAACCAAATCGACGTCCAATTTTACAAACTTTATATCAACTAAGTCATGAGACCAGAATCAAGACAAAATCTCTACCTTTGGTCCAAAGGTTGCTATGGGTGGCTCTAAATCATCCAATGTTTGGCCAAATTTGGTTGCATCTTTCAAACGTGGTGAGGAATTTGCGAAAAGGGACCAGCTGAACGAGTTCGAGGGTCCAAAAATGGGGGGAGGGAGGTATGGGTCGGCCTGGAATGGCTTGGTATGAGGAAAATCCGTGACCCACCGTGGTGGTCGCCGCTTGCTCGCGGCCCGACCGGGCTCGTCCGGCAGGCTCACGCGGAAATTTTGCCTACGACGCCGCCTAGTGGTGGCTCCTCCTCCCCGCCAACGCGTGGTAGCGGGTGGCCAGGTCGCTCCCACGCTAAAAAACCCGCTTGTCTAAAATCGGGTCAAATCAATCAATTCAAGAACATATTTCGGGAGTTTTCCTGTGGTTTGAGCTCAAAATGGATGTGTTAGCTAGGGTTCTATTTGGCACGCAAACTATGTTTATATAGGGTCTAGGTCGCTTTCGTAAAACTCTCATCTTATTCGGGATAATCGTTAAATGATCATTTGCTTAACTTTTCCAAGGCCATAACTTTATATTCAGAAGTTTAATTTTGAATGCTCAACTCCGTTTATGAACTCGTGACGACGAGGCCACGAAATGGTGTCTTAGCTAACCCAAAATTATTCATCCTTTGAAAAAGTCAACTTGGTCAAACTCGTCAACTTGGTCAACTTAGTCAAACTTGGTCAAACTTAATAAAACTGATATTATTACGGCCATCATATATCGGGCGCAAGGCCTGTGGGTTTGAACTCGAGCTTAACTGACTCTCGGGTCGCATTTGGCCCGAGAGTAGTCGAGCTCTTCAACTCGAGTCACTGGGCTCCCTGGCTCTAAGGCCGGTGGGTCACCGGTCTCGAGTCGAACCGACTCTAGCCGCATGGCCTCGAGTAGAGTAGTTGAGCTCTTCAATCGAAATGGCCTCGAGCGGCTGAGCCTGTGGTCGAATCGTCGAAATAACTAATTTTACGCTGCATTTACCGAAGCAGAAGAAATGAGCTCTTCAACCGAGCCGCGCCCCGCGCCGAGACTCAAGTGGTCAACCGCTCGAGCTGAATCAATTTTGGGCCGTGATTGCCCAGTGAGTACAGCTCTTCAACCGAAATGGGCTCCCTGCCGAGGCTCAGGCTAAACCGCTCGAAATAACTCACTTTTCGGGCCGTACGGGCCCGAAAGAGTAGCCGAGCTTCTTCAACCGAGCCGCAGGATCCCGGGCGCCGAGGCCTGGGGCTGAATTGTCTGAAATGAATCGACTCTTCGAGTCAGATGGCCCGAGTGCAGCAGGGCCGAGCTCTTCTAAATCGAGCCGCGCTTCCCGCGCCGAGGCTCGCACAACCGCCCGAGCCGAATCCCACTGGCCGCACGGCTTTTAGCGCAGTAGCCAGCCCGCCAAAGCCGTCTACGCGTACCCGTCGACCTTCCCAATCTTAGAAAGATGCCAGAGGTCTTCACGTTAGTTCATGGAGAATCTGGAACGATCAAGGCGAGTTCTGCGTGCTTTGGCCTTTCTTATAAATGGCTTCGCCACCAAGCATGGAGCCCATACTTTGAAGACTCGCCTTCCGCTGTGAATCGAATATGAGGGGAATGAAGCGTCGAGGTCAGTCGCCTTCAAGGATCCGCCTCGGGGATTCTCGGGTTCGGCCTGTGGACCTCGCCTGGAGTTGTGTTTTCCCAGTCTCCCTTTATGAGAGGTGTTATGTTATTCCCTAGCTTCGTGCTGTGGAATGCATCCGGAGGGTGGTACAATTTTTCGTGCCACCTTCATTTTCTTCTTTCTTTCCTCTTCCTCTCCTTTCTTCTCCTTCTCCTTCTCTTTCATTCTCTCTTCTTTTCTTTCTCCTTTTCTTCCACATCTCATTCTCCCTTTTTCCTTTCCTTTCGCATAAACTCTTTCCATCCCTTTCTTCTTCTTCTCCTCTTTTCCACCTCTTGAGGGGTTTTTTTTGGGAACCAAGCCAGATCGTGTACTTCCGAGGTGTAAGGGATGACACTACTGATTGTAATTGAATGTAACTTGATTGGAATAAAGAGAGATTTTCCTTTTTGAATCATGAACTTGCACATTATGATGTATGTAATTTTCCTGCACATTCTATGGCTGAGCTGTTTGAGACATCTAACAAAATAACTAATAACCACCTCGCTCACATCCAAAACCGAAATGCCGACATTTAAGATTACAAATCAGGCCCACTGATAAATCGCTTAAGGTGTTCCAAAGATTCCAAGCGTGATGCGTAACTTTTCCCTCCTCCGTCTGAGTTCAGAATACTCCATTCGACTACACGAGATATGACGTAGGCCCTCCCATTGGGTCCTAGTTTTCCATGTGTTTGGATTTTTCTCATACAGAGCTTTTTCAAGATCACTAGTCACCCGGGCCCGTAACTCCCCGGGCTCACTTTGGCCAGACACTTCGCCGCCTTCCGAGAATTCCGCGCTTCTTTAGCCCGCTCTTTCATCTGGGGAGGTCCAAATTTAAAGTGAGAGCCTCGTCATTGTGTTCCACACTTCACAATTCGATCCGGGACTTAACCACTCTGATGTGGGCTACATCTTCAAGTGCCAAAGGCCAGGCGAATGGGTTTCCCGGTTGCCGACTACAGAGTCTTCAGAGTCCCATAACACTCCTGCAGGTATTCCTAACGATTTGCCTTTGCAGATTTTCCAATTTAGTCTTCAGTGCCGCCTTAAGGGTTCTGATGGTGACTTATGCCCGCCCATTATCATGGATGTCGGGACGAGTAATAATTCTCGATCCCAAGCTCTAAGAAAATCTCCGAACTCATGCTATAAAATTGCTTTCCATCATTCTGATACTGCAGCCTGGGATACCAAACCCGCATATTATGGCACGCCTGTCAATAAAATTACGTATCTTTGTTCCGTGATTGTGGCCAAGATTCGCCGTACTCGCATTCGTAAAGTAATCTACCGCAACGATGATGAATCTTTGCATCGCCTTTCCCCCATGGGCAGAGGTCCCATTATGTCCAAGCCCCACTATCAGCGGCTGTGGGCTTCAGGACTGACGCCATGGGCTCGAATGGGAGGTGAGAGATTTCGCGTGCTCCCCGCATTCAGATTTCGACCAGGTCTATCAAGGTCTTCGAGCATAACACAATAATATCCCCCGCTTTAAAACTTTCCCCGCTAATGCCCGGAGTCTGATGTGATTTCCACACACGCCTGGCTGCACTCTCCTTTAGTACATAGTCGGCTCTTCTTCGCAATGCATTTGGCGATGGGTGTGAAAACCCTTTATAAAGGCTTCCCCTTATGATTATGAATCCGGGCCGACCGCTCGTTTTACCACTGGTCGCTGCAAACGGGTCTGGTCTATTAAGTATCCCAAATAGTGGTCCATCCAACTCTGCTCGACTCCGATCATGACTCGCCATAGAGATCTATAGAAGGTCCCTGCAAGGTATTCGACAAAGGCTTGGCCTCGCTGAGGTCTTCAGGTCAAGCCGACTGGGCTAAGGCACTCCATTTCTGAGTTCTCCGTCAGGTATGTGTCTGACTTGGACCAACACGAACTTTTTCAGTAAATCCCGTACCTTTTTGAGGTATAAGATCATTTTTTCACTTTTGGCCTTGTAGGTGTCTTCTATTTGTCTTACTACTAGCTGGGAGTCAGCTTTCACCTCGTCAGTCAACTTCCATCAATACGAGGCCGAGGCCAGCCATGATCACTTCATACTCGCCCCTCATTGGAGGCTCAACCGAACTGACTGCATCAATATCTATTCCTTCGGGGAGGTCAGATTAGACCGGCCTCCGTCTGCAGACCCGTGGCCCACCCACGCAGAGTCTCCGACTGGGGGTCGCCACAAGCCAGAGTTCCTGTGCCTCCAACAGGTGAATTCCATGACGGTCCGTCAAGACCTACCCTTTTATCATAGCTGGCTATATATGATGTCGAACTCGTCAAATTTCATGGCCCACTTCATCAACCTTCCCGAGGTCTCCGCTTATGTAGCACTCGTCTGGCTAGGATATTCTATCGAACTTCAATGTACGAGCCCAAAAGTAGCGCGAGCTTCCGAAAGCCGCGTAAGCATTTTCAATGCCAAGATTAATTTCTCCATTTCGCACCTCTCCTCCGCTCTCAGCTCTACACAATAGTAAACCGAATGTCGTACCTCTGCCTGGTCCCCGACGAGATAGCACTGACGAGGACACTGGCCGAGAAGTCCAAACTGGCTATATAGAGGAGGAGATTCCCTTCGCAGGCTCACCATAACTGGGAGCTCAAATATGTCTCACCGAGAACGCTTCTTTGCACTTCGTATCCCATTGAAAAGCTTTATTTAAAACTTAGAAGAAAGGTTGACATTTATCACTAGCCCGATACGACCTACTTAAAGCGCAATCCTTCCCTGCTGGGACTGGACCTCCTTTATACTCCGATGGCTACGTGCATGTCGAAAGTACGCCTTTATTTTTGTCCTGGATTTGCCTCAATTCCATGGTTGCACCCAGAAACCTAGGAACTTTCCTACCGATAATTCAAGGCACACTCAATGGATTCATTTAAGGTTGTACTCTCAGATCCGGGAAACACTCGACAGACGAGCTATGTGGAGTTCACAGAAGGGTGGATTTTACCAACATGTCATCTATATACACCTCCATGGAAGTTCCTATTTGCTTCTAGAACATCCTGTTTACCAACCTCTGATAAGTAGCTCCTGCGTTCTTGAGCCTAAAGGGCATCACACGATAACAATAGGTTCCCTGCCCTGTGATGAACGAGGTCTTTTCGTCACCGATCCATGCTGATCCTGGTCGTAGTCGAGAAAGCCGGCCCATAAAACTAAGGAGTTCATGGTCGGCCGTGGTACTCACGATGAGGCCCGATTCATGGCAAAGGAAACTATCTTTCGGCATGCTCCGTTGATGTCGCTGAAATCGACGCAGAGCCGCCACTCGCTTCGCTTTTTGCCTAGTACGACGTCAGCCACCCATCCGTGATATTCCACTTCCGATTGCCTCCGTCCGAGGAGTTTGTCGACCTCCTCGCGATCGCCATTTTCCGCGTGGAAGCTCCTTCTTTTGTTTGATCGGTTTCGCTGACGGGCCGATGTTCACCCTATGAGAGGATTACTGTGTGGTTTCTCAATTCTCCCATATCTACTCTACTTCCATGCAAAGACGCTTTGTTCCGCCTCAAGAAATGCAAGGGGGGCTTCGAGGTCTTTCGCAGCTTCGAGCCGATGTAGCGTGATGTTTAGGGTCAGCCGTCCAACGATACATGTTCCAAATTTCTTCGAGGGCTCAGCTCGTGTGCACCTCGCTTCGCGCATAAGCCGGGAGCTCATCCAAGTATATGTTATCGATCGCTTTTGCTTCACGGATAGTCGGTAGCATTCCCCGCCACGCTGGCCGTCTCCTCGAATCCATTCCTACTCCGCTTATGGTAGGAAATTTGATCATCATGTGGTGTTTCGAGGAATGGCCTTTGACAGATTGAGAGAGGGTTCTAACAACATATTTATAAAGTGACGTACGCCTACAACGAGGAATCTCAATACTGCCATTACCGGGCATGGGGGTCTCCCAAGGTGAGCACTAGTCAGACGAGCCCAAGGGTAACACTTTTCCGCAATCCTCGCAGCTGGTACCGACCGGTTCCAATTTCTCCCTTCTGATGCCCATCTTATCGAAGGCCGAGGCGAAGATGATGTCACCAACTCCCCGTTTGTCAACTTAAGACCCGATGGACCGCTTATTGCCACAATTGCTCGGGGATACCAAAGGGTCGCTTACGGGGTCCGCATCCCTCCGTGCCCGAGCGGTCGAATGTTGCGGATGTGTCGAGTCGAGGCGCCTGGGACACAAACATCTAATACCTCTCCGACCTGATGTCGCAGACGGGCTTTCCTCACGAAATCGATTCCTCCTCCCGCAAATCCTCCCGAGATCATACGGATTTCCAAAGGCCTGCCAGGCCGAGTCATGGCTCGCGAGGTGGGCGGCGCGGTCACAGCCTTCTGAAAGCCCACCTCAGAAGTATGAAGTCAAGATACCCACGCCCGAATTAAGTACTCTATTTCTTCACGAGTCAGATGCAATCATCCGTGGCGATGCCCATAACCCTGGCGGAACTCACAATACCCGATGTTATTCTGCGGCGGTCCGATTTCATCTGGGATGGCCAATTCAGAACCCGTTTACGACTTCACGCAAGACCGCTGGAGCATCGTGGTCATAAGGTGAACCGGTGAATAAAGGCATTGTCACGCCGAAGTCGAGGTGACCTGTGACGATCTCCGAGGCTTCCGACGCCTTTCTGGGACCGCTCCCATCTTTCTTCGAGACCTCCGATCGCTTTGTCTTTTGGGTCTGGCCCTCGCCGTCATCCCGTTTTTTCTTTAAGTGGTCGAGAAGCTTCCTTTCGATATATGGCTTCTTCAATTATTAATGTATCCGCTTTAGCGAGCACCTTAGAAGCCATGCTTTGCTTAAGTGGTTTTTCGAGACGGAAAACATCAAATCTTTCGACCGCACCCTAGCCTAAAGAATGAATGCGTGATCGCGAACTTTCGTTGTGTATATCTACCTCTCGACTCCGGCAGCCGAACCTCCGAACATAAGACCTCAGCTCTCATGAGCTCACTGATGGTCGCGCCAGACGATAACTCGCTTTCTCGCATGCTCTGGCCCAAGGAAGGGCGACCTGACGCAATGGATAGCTCCCCGAATGGTAAGATCGACGGCGTGGAAGCCCTGTTAAACCAAGCCAGCAGCCTTTAATGTGATAGAAAGCCAGACGCACAGGCCCCGATACCCACGCAACTCCATTTGATTCTCAAGTGTCGATGATCGACTGATCTCCTGAGACCATCGAACGCTCCCACTCTCAGGGCATCTCCGAACTACCGAAGAGGGAAGGAGCACTCCGACCGGAACTATGACTACCTATCGCACCAAGGTGTCCATGTCGTGAGCTCGCCCTCTATTACTTCCTTCACGCTACTGAAGCCCCGCCGAGGCTCTCAACCTCCGCTCCCATGATCGCTTCCTCCCGTCCTCGAAGGTGGCGTTAGCTTTCCTCGCCCCCGAAGACGCCCGAAAGGTTGCCACTACCCTCCTCCTCCAGGGCTACGTGGGCCCGTGGCCTCGGGTTCCCATTGGACTCGCTTTTGCTCTGCCGCCTGGGAGGTCGAGGTTAGCCGTCTTCGCGAGGCTTACGCATGACTCCCAGTCCTGCATTACCCCGACGCTGTATCTACCCCAGAATCTCGTCTAACTCCCATACGCTGGGTCGATGAGGCGAGTACTCCACTTCATCCGTGTCAGCTCGCATCGCTTCTAACGCTACCGGAGGTCTGCTATCTCGTCGCTCTCTACGCAGTCTTCAGATCCTTAGTGATCGTGATTCTTCCCGCCAGGTCTCGGTTGATACCCATTAGTAACCGAGAAATCAGTCTTTATTTAAAGGAATTGTCGTTCCTACGCACGCGCCAATCGATGACGTTTTTCAACCTGGATCGATGAGCGCACTAAGCGCTGGCCGGATCGACTAACCGCGGCTGGGCTTTCTTCTGATCACATTGGCTCGATGTCGCGCTTCCCGCAAAAGAAGGATGTAGGGTCTACGAGGGCTTCGCCCGTACCGCTCCGATGCCTAAGTCAATTTCATAGACGAAGTTAAGATCAACCGCTGTATAGAAATGTAACGCGCGGTTGGCAGAATAAGACTTTCACCCGGGAGCGGTGACTTTGTGATTTATAAAGATATGTTTTTCCTAATCGATGGTGACTAGATTCTTTCCCATTGGGACTGATATTTTCTCGCTTTATCAGAGACGGATCTTACGTTGATATCATTTAATAATTTATTGGGAATTATCTTTCCCTTATCAGCGAGATCCCATTGATCCGCATGACGAAATGCTGATCACTTTAATTTATCTGTGATTTCCTCATTTCATGAGATTTAATGATTCACATGATAAGATTATCTGAATTATCCTACTCCCTTATCAGTGGATGAATTGATTCAGAATGTGCCCTCTCACTTTACCCATGTTATCACCCTTTACAGGAGCCGGACCTAAGCCGTTGGGTCGACGCTGCGACTGAAGCTTTTATCGGCCTATTCTCGCTCACGAAACGCCCCGCACGCCTATTTCAAACCCCATCGTAAACAATAAAGCAACGAATGAGAGTGAGCCTCATCACATAATTATAGTTAACTAAAACTATGGTTTTTGTATTTTGTAAACCAAAACTAAGATTTGTATAAAACAAAAACTAAAATCGAACTAATCGGTACGATTAACCTCTTCATCATTTTTATTTTTATTCACTCATCTTTTTTAATTTTATTATTTTGGTAAATGATGCTCAAATTAGAAAAATTTATAGCCGTTAATTAATAAAACAACGATAAGACTAATTCAAAAAAATTGTTTGATGAACATCAAAACTAGTGATTTTTTTTAAAAAATTTCTAATTTGAAAACATATTTTACAAAGCTAAAATTGTTTCTAAAGTAAACTAATTTTTAAAAACTAATTTCAAATATTTATAGTTCTATATTAAAATGTGTTTCAAGAAATAATTCAAAGTATCTAAAACACTAATAAACTTTTGCATATTTTTATAAAGTATTCGTACATAAAATATTTTTTGTATTTAAATTTCCAATGAAACTTTTGTTCCTTAAATAATTCATAATTATTTTCGGTAATTCATAAAAGAATTGAATGCAATGACCCACCTACCTGTTATATTTTCTTATAGAAAGAAAATATATAGAAAAAGAAAAAGAAAAGAAAAAGTATTAAGAAAAAGTAAATGTGTAATACCATTATTGCACAATCAACTCCTTTAAAACAGGAGACTCTAAAACTGGAAAGAAAATGACATTAAACTATTAATGTTAAAGTATAAAAAGGTTGAAGCGAAAGTAATAAAATGAATGACAGCTGCCGCAGTAACTGTGATATCTTAGGAAGTGGATGCAGGAACTACTAAAATCAAAACATCTAAAAATTATGAAGAGGAAATTTAGAAGTATCCAATGACTCTCTTTTCACTTTGGGCATTCACTCTAATAGTTTCGAGGACTGATTGTAAAGTGATATTTAAGCGTTTGAGAGGTTCGTTAATTAACAGTTATTTTAGATGCTGATGTGTATTGATGTTTAAAATTTGTGTAAGAGATGAAGAAAGAATGCAGTATAAAGGGACATTTTCTGCTTGTCAGTGCATTTATAATCACTCTACTAGATTTGCGTTTAATGGGTTTTTATATATATATATACACTTTTTAAATATATTTATATTTTAAGTAGCCATGTGACCTAATCCTTCAATTTTGTTACCGTTACCAAACCAATATTAATCTAACTCTAAAAGTAAAATGATTCCACTTTATTTTTTATTTTAGATTTATAGTATAATATTCCTAATCTAATTTTAGAATAATTGAGAATTCAGTGAGTGTTGGGTTATTGAATTAAAGAAAAGTAAAAAAGAAAAAAAAGAAAAAAGGGTTTTGCAGAAGACTTGAGAGTCTTTCTACCTAAAATTGAATGAAGGTTTTGCACTTGGTTCTTCTACCTATCAACATATATAAACTTTCAGTGTGGTGCCTATGTTCTTTTTCTTTAAATTCTGTTCTTGTAATTTTGTTACAATCCCTTATGGCCCCATACCAGTTCAGGAGATCCACTTCTTCTTCTTATAATTCTAATTCTAAATGGGTACGATCAAATGTTCTTGAGTTTCCGAGGAAGATACCCTGGAACTTTATGACCATCTCTATTCAGCTTTGGATCGTGGCAACATCAGCACTTTCCAGAGACGATGAAAAACTTCCGTGGAGAAAATTTCACCCCATGCCTAAAATCCATTGAAGGATCCAGGATCGCCATTATCGTCTTCTCAAAACCTTTGCTGATTCCATTGGTGCTTGGATAGACTGATCAAGACTCATGGGTGAAAGGGGCAAGGTTTTCCTATTTTTCTGGTGTGGGCGTCTGATCAAGACAGGCACAGGTTATGAAGCATTCCAAGAATCATCAGACAAATGCAGACGAGGAGAGAAAGAAGAAGATTGAAGTGGAAGGCGCCCAAGGAAAACCAGTGAATTGGGTGGATTTCCTCTGCAGAACAGTATCCCCACTCCCTTTCTCCCATTCCACTTTTCTGAGTTTCATTTTCATCTTGTTAATAAATAAAAAGATCAATGTTTCCATATAAATCAATTATCTAGTAGACATTAATATGTTTGATTTCCTAAAAGATTTTCTAAATTTTTAATTTATTATTATTTTCTAATAAACTTTAATTTATTAAATTTAAAATATAAAATTCAAATATAATTAAAATATATTTGAAAAGAAAAATGTCTATTGAATAATATAGAGATATTCAGTAGACTTGTGTAGATATTTGTGAACTCATTTTAAGGTGAGCAGAAGTATTTAAATTGATATATATTGGAAGATTAGACTTACAAGGGTTTTTATTTTATCTCTAATTGCCGAGAAGTATTCGATATATGTTTTTGGTTACTAAGCGTAATGAATTGCCTTTGCTGAGGTCTTCTGTTGACTTCTGCAATTGGTTCTGGTCGTGATGGTGATGAGCGTCGTGGAGTGAGGATCGGGTTAGTAAGTTTGCGACCTCGTTTCTTACGTATTATTGTTAATGGTGACAAGACCGGTTGGCTAGATCGATGCCCAATGTGAGGGATGGCGTGACCTGCCTCTTTCATGTAGATGTCCAATGTGTGTTTAACAAATATTTGATCCGATGCCACAGGCTCGGAAAACTGCGCTCCTTTGTTTGTTCGGGTTGCTCAGTGTGGTTGTATGAAAGATTAGACTTATCCATTCACTAGCCCCACTTAGTTAATGGACAACGATCCTGGTTGATCTGTTATTCCAGGTATATGCTGTTGATTAAGTTAGTCCCACGCATTTAGTGCATGCAGTGGTGGCATGCAGTTGGGATTTGAGGATTATCGTGATCAGATCTCTGATGGAGCGTTTAATGCATTCTGAATATCTGGCGATGATGGGATTTTGGCCCAATGCTCTACTGAGCACTTCAGAGACTTCTTTGAGCACCATTTCGAAGCATATCGCCTTTATTCTCCTTATTCTTTTGCTCTTGACTTCTCCGGCTAGTTGTCGATGATTCTTGCTCTATTGAAGTTCTTCTTTATTTGTTTGCGTCGTGCAACTATCTAGTGGTATAATGCAGTTTGTCAAGTTTCTTCCTTTCTCTGCTACCCTTGTTGTCTTTTAAGTCTGGTATTTGGGAGGGGTCTTAGTTGTCGTGAGCGGTTGGGGTTGATCCAGTTTTGTTGGTGTCTTTTGTCTTTTTTCTCTCTTTCTCCTTTTTATGTTTTCCTGAGTGATGGTGGCTT
The DNA here is from genome assembly GCA_016808115.1 of Tetrastigma voinierianum. Taxonomy (NCBI): domain Eukaryota; kingdom Viridiplantae; phylum Streptophyta; class Magnoliopsida; order Vitales; family Vitaceae; genus Tetrastigma; species Tetrastigma voinierianum. The sequence continues at coordinate 52,550 of JAEQBH010006543.1, read as the reverse complement.
CCTTTGTGGCAGATGGGGTGACCACGAATGACTCTGCACTTAGTCTGTATCCAATGGCGACGATTGTGGTTCAATGAGGTGATGGGGAGTCGACCTCGGTTAGCCCTACAATCGAGCTAGGTAGGATTTGTCCTCTCTTAGCTACGAGGACGCTCATTCCCGCTCACGATTTTGCCAAACACCAGCAAAAATAAGTCACAAGGCAATGTCTTGCTATTTGGTGCCTGGGGTTGTGCGAGGACTTTGATACTTTCAGAGTGCTTGGGTTTTGAACTGGATCACAGATTGATCAGGGTGTTGGGATACTAGCGTTTGTTTACTATCTATCCTAACCTTTGAGTTTTTTTGTGTTCTTGTAGGCTGTCGAAGCGTGGAAAGTTGGTGAACGACCTTTATCCTGCTAAATTCGATCTTTGGTCAGGTTCTAGTGCCTCGAGAAAGGGACTATAACTTCTATTGTCATTTGGAGAACATCTTGGAAGTCATCGATAACTCGAGAGGGTTAATTTCATAAGTCCCAGGGTTAAACCGCGGATTGTCGGACGCTCGGCGGGAAGGTGTGAGGCAGCTAGTCGGATTAAGGAAGTAACAAGCGAAGATATGCTCGGGAAGAATTGGGAACAAGTTTCCTCTTATCCCTCCAAACCAACTCGTCACTCTGACGGTATTTAAGAGCTGAAAGCTTGAAAGCGCAACTCATTGCGGAAGGTGTAGTGTCGATCACAAGGAGGTTTGTGCTTGTGCTCGAGGAAAAGGAGGGGGGTTCGAGGTCAAGTCCACAACCTTAGGAAGCACTGGATCAGTCTGGCGGGCGAATCAGGATCTGTGGAAGGCGGGATCGATGCAGGCTAGAGTGGTTGATTCTGAGGAAAAGGAAGGTGGAGTGTGCTGGACCTCCCTCGGAGGCAGCGTCTCCCCATTCCTTGAGGCTCTTGCTGACCCTTCTCTATTTAGCGATTCCCTTTGGAGTTCCAAAATAAAGGGGCCTTCTCTAATTTTGGAAGAAGTATATGACGGGAGGTGGAGGCCACGAGAGTTCTTGAGATCACTACCCTTATGAAGTATTCTCACCGCCGTAAGTGTTGGCCCTTTTTTTTTTGTTGATAGCCTTATGTCATTGTTGTGCAGATTAGCATTTTTGGTGCTACCATGGTCAAATCTTCTTGACAGAGCTTATAGCTTTTGGCTCAATAAGATCTCTACTCTGTGCTCGAGATTGCTTGAGCACCTATACAGCAGTGTGGCGGGAATCTTGAGTGCCCAGGCAGAAAGGAAATTTGGAGAAGCACGGGTGAATGGAAAAATATTAAGGCAGCTACTTGGTCAACGCGTGAACAAAATAAGGAAATTTGGAGGCCCGGCAGTGGCTGAACTAGAGAAAGTCATTTGAAATTTGGCATCCGCCGAGCACTAATTGGAGAAAATATGCCTTTTGTGAGGCGGAGAAGAGGAAAAGTCACCACCGAAGTTGTAAGCGACTCCTGATGACCTTTAGCAGTAGGTATGTACATGTTTTCAGTTGGATCTTGGAGGGTTCACCGCGGAGGCTGAGATGTAATTTGTGTGGAAGATTGTTTGGGGGGAGCACACGACTTTCCCATGGCGGACATGCCGAAGCCCAGTTGCGTGGGTAAAGCATGGGCTCGGAAAGTGCCTGTGGGCAAAGGAACGTCTTGTCCCGGAGACTAGAGTGGTGGTCGTTGAATCCCCGGTCGATCTGGATCTCCCTCTGAGTCCATTCTTCTTAAATTGTAATATTACTTTATCCTTGTCGGGTTCATTATCAAGTGGATAATGTATTGAATTAAATTTTGAGCGGAATCTCTTGTAGCCATTTAATCTTAATAATTGTTTATTATCTCGACAATTTGGAGTTGAAATTTTAAGATATGCTACCCAGGGCCTTGAGTCATTGAGAACTAGCTGCCACAAGCTAGAGGCCTCTTTTGGAGCTAAACGGCCATAGGCAAGAGGCTTCTTTTGAGGCTAATCCGTGAAGCCTTGGATCATTGAGGGTGAGTTGCCGTAAGCGGGGCCTCTTGGGGGAAAATTGCTCGAGGTGTTAAGACCATTGAGAATTTAGTTGTAAATGGAGTCGGGCCTCTTAAGGCTAAAAATTGCTCGAGGGCTTGGAAGTCGTCGAGGCTGGTGTCATAGGCTAGGGGCCTCTTGTGGAGTTGTACTACTTGAGGCCTTGGGCTGTGGGGGCAGGCTGCTGCTGGGTCGGGAGCTATCGGTATTTGTTATAGGCGAGGGCCTCTTGGGGCTAAGTTGCACAGGGTGCTGGGTGGGTTGAGGGAGCTGGTTTCGTGGGCGGGGGTTCTCGCAGGGCTAGGATTGCCCTGGGCCTTGGGTCGTTGAGGGCTGGTCGTTTGTTTCAGGGCCTTTTGGGACTATGATGCTGACCTTGGGTCGTCGGGTGAGTTGCCATAGACCCCGGGGCCTCTTTTACAACATAGCAATGGCAGGAATGGAGAAACATATGTGATCGAATGGAGAAACATATGTGATCGAATAGAAAAATATCACGACCTTTGTTTAACTTCTCGTTAAGCGGGGTTGATCATGATCTGAGGCGTTGTTATTGGAAGTATTTCTTCAAATAGGTGAGTTCGGGGACGGTTACGTCTTTCCACACGGAGACCGTAACTTGTAGCGCCGGAGTCATCGAGAGGCCCATAAAGGGCCTTCCCGATTGGGATTAAGTTTTGCTTTCGTTGAAGGTTCGTTTAGGGGCACTAAGTTCCCTTCTTGAATGCTTTGGGTTTTGACTAATCTATTCCTCTAGTGTGATGCTTTCTGATAGTGGTGATGACCATTCGAACTCGATCTTTTTTCTTCAGAGTTCTTGATGCTAGAGGTGAACTGGGTGGTGTCACCTATCACCTTGAATCTCTAGTCTAGATTCCATTGGGATTAGTGCCTCAACTCAGTCAGGGCATAAGGGGTTTCTTGATAGGTTGCCTTGGTATTGTTTGGTGGGCTGGGAGTGCGTTGGCGACTCATCGACCAGCTTGCATTTGGCCGTGTCAATCTTTTCTTTTGGTAAGTGAGTAGTGTTTTATTAAGTAACCGGCTTAGCCATTTGATTGAGGTAGGGTGGAGTAGATATTTTTATTCCAATCTCTACATAGAATTGTTGAAAGCGACTTATGGCCAGGATACGTTTTCGAAATGATAGCGTGTGGGACTTTGAACCGATATATGATACTCCTTTGCACAAACTGGTTTAAGTGACACACCTTAATTTGCACGTAGGGCTCAACTTTCGTCCATTTTGTAAAATAATCGATAGCAACAAGGAAGAACTTCCTTTTCCTTGTGGCTTGGCGATGGAAGCGGCGATATCGATTCCCACATGGAAGGCCATGGGCTGGATATTGAGTGGAGTGCAATGGTCGGGGTATGAATAACGTTGCCAAAATTCTGACATGTATCCTGACTTCCTTGGCTCTTTCGAACTCATGTTTCATTGTCGACCCGATAAAAGAAAGCCTTGTGTCATAATCCTACTGACCAAAGCGACCACCCTTGATGTGAGTACCACATGTGCCTTTGTGTATTTGTAATAGCGTAACCGGTCTTGTGCGGTAGCGCGCATCTTTAGTACGAACTGAAAGGCATGTGGTATAGAACATCATTTATTAAAAGGCGTACTTGGTTTATTCGGGCTTTTATTCAATGACTTTGTCCCCAGGCGCAACCAGTGCAAATAGTTGGATATTGGGAAGCATCTAGGAATCGATTCAGTTTGGGTTTGACTATAATGGCCACCTTGGTGAAGTGTGAAGAAACGTGAACCGAGTCACTCGGTTCCACATGGCAAGTCTGAGCATTGGAGCCTAAATTTAGGCGTCGATCATTATGTTTTACGATCCGGGAGTTAGGACACTATAAATTTATGAATCAGTGGCCGGTGAAGCGCGCCCAAGAATTAGATATTAAGCCATTCTCTCGTTCTTTGCTTCATATTCACCTCGAATTTGGGATGCCACCAACTATAGTCACAATGAAGCTCTAGCTTATATTGGAAGGCCTGGCCACTAAAGACGACTATGAAATATGGATAAAATGTTAATATCCATTTGGAAATAATCATTTTAAAAGAATTTTCCCATATAATTTTCAATATACAATATTTGTTTTTATCAAAATAATTTATTATTATATTTTAAAATTATTTTAAAATATCATCAAGTATAAAATAATTAGCTAATATGAAATAGGGTATCCAATGTATTATGATAAAATACAATTATCTAATATAAAAATATAATTATCTAATATAAAAATAATTTATTTAATAAAAAAGCCCTTTTGTTAAGGCTCGGGGCGTTTGGGGACTTCTTGCCTTGAGGTGCGCCTCAAGGCGTGCGTCCCAAGCGCCTTTAAGCTGCTTGCTCAGCAGTGAAAATGAGTGAGAAAAACAACAGCCCATCGGGATTAGACGAATTATCACCAAGGAAGAAAAATGAAACGAAACCAGCCATTACCAAGCAGAATCATGTTGAGCTTCCACTTAAATCAAATCGATCTTCCTCATTTCCTCGTCAATCTCTTCAAAAACTCATCAAGCTTGTCACCCTCTCGACACATCGCCACGATCATTAAATCCACACTTGAAAATTATTAATCTGCGGGCACATAACTTCGACCTCAAATCGAGCTGTCGAATTGATGCAATTGGAAACCATAGCCGATCCCCACTCAAGCGAAGGAGAATGAGGGTATGGGAGATTAGGGACAGAACAGTCTGTCAAAATAAATTTTGGATTTAATGAATCATTAATACTTGAAAGCTGCCACATCGACTAAAAATGCACGTCGGGAGTGCCATGTTAGCATCGCCCAATGCCAGTTTACTACCTATTGATTCAGATTAACAACATGGGTATAAATTGTGTTCACAGTGAAAGCGTCGAGGGCATGGTTGGATCGAAAAATATTGAGGCTGGGTGGAAATACGGCCCAATGTCGAGGGAGCATTTGTACCTTTCCCCGGAGTAATGGAAGAAGCTTTTTTATATATCATACAAATAACCTTCACATTACTTATTTTAAAGATGAGTAATAAATGTTAATAAATGGTCTTATGAATGTGTTCATCTGCATCATTCACAAGGTTCATACATGTGGTCATTCACTAAGTGTAAGAACTTTTCACTTACAACAAATTTATGTAACAATCGTGACTAACCCTAAATATAAATATACTAAAACATAGAATTTTACTTATTTACAAAATAAATGTTGGAAGAACAGGGGATGATCATAATTCATATATATTACTCGCGATTGGATCTTGTTGACAAATTGGTGAATTTTTACTAACCAAGCTAGTATTTATCTAGATAATAAAATCTCTAATACAAGAATTAATGATAGTTTAGAAATGACTTTTAGGAGCAATTGAGATATTTTGGTTTTTTATTATACTTACTTGACATAATATAATTAATTTTGTTGAAACATGTGACCCAAACATTTTCATGTACATTATATTTTACCTTAATTTTGTTGAATGAAACCCCAGCATTATTCTATATTTTCCATTTACTTCATCTTTCACTTAGCGTATTCCTAATTATTTGCATGTTTTATTGTACTTTGTAATGGACAGATATGAGTCTAAGTTTATTGAAGAAATAGTTGTTGAGATTAGAAGATCAATTCCCAAGTTAGTACATGTTGGTGATAAAATAGTGGGAATTGATGAAATGAAACAAGTAAAGATTATTGATAGGCCTTGAATCGGATGAAGTGAGTATGGGTTTCGGAATTTGCTGGGATTGGTGGAGTGGAGCTTCACATTGCAAAGGTTATCTACAATATGATGCAAACTAGGATCAGATTTAAAACTATCCATAGCTTTCTTGAAAATGTGAGAGAGATCTAAAGATGATCGTGGTTTGTAGTTTACAAGAAAAAACTTCTTTGTGATATCCTAATGGATAAAACTATGAAGTTAAGCAATGTTGATGAAGACCAAATGATAAGAGTAGGCGTTATTGGGAAAGGTTCTTATTGTTCTTGATGATGTCGATTTGTCGAAAAATTAAGATTCTTAGTGATAGTCTGATTGGTTGGTGGAGGAAACACGATCATCTTGCCACAAGAAATAAAGCGTTGCCTAAATGTAAATAAGGCATATTCCTCATATGAGCTAAGGGATTAGCAAAAAACAAAGCATTGGAACTCTTTAGTTGGAATGCCTTTAAACAACACCATCCAACAGACAATTATGTGGACCTTTGTAATCGTGTACTACATCATGCAAAAGGCCTTCCATTAGCTCTTGTAGTTTTGGGTTCTTCTCTTTTCCAAAGGGATGAGGAATATTGGGAAAGTACCTTGGATAGATTAAAAACAATCCCTCTTGACGACATCCAAAAGGTGCTCCAAGTAAGTTATAATGGACTAGATGATAGATGTAAGAAGGTGTTCCTTGATATTGTGTGTTTCTTCAGAGTTGGGAAAATAGTCACCAAAATACTAGAAGGTTGCAGATTTCATCCCAAGACTGAACTAAAAGAGCTTGATGACAAATGTCTTATTTCTATCTCGGATGGGTTTATAAGGATACATGACTCGCTACAAGAAATGGGTCGGGCAATTGTTCGTGAAAAGTATCCTGAAAATCCTGGAAAATGGAGCCGATTATGGGAATATAAGGATATTGAAAGTGTACTAACAACAAATATGGTAAGAGAAAAATACACGAATATACTTGAGATCTAAAGACAAAAAATTCAACAAGATTTATTTTCATTATAATTATAGTTTGAGTGTATCATTTAATTTTGTGAATCTCCGCCCATCTTATGTTTACGGTTCATGTTTGTTTCCAGGGAACAAAAAACATTGAAGGGATGTTCCTAAATATGAATCTTCTTTGGAGGCCCATTAAACTCATGTGAAGCTTTAAAAATATGAATCGAGCTCAGTTAGCAAAGTGGACCCTATAGTTCGACTCTCCCCCAGGCTGAATTGCCTTCTCGTGAATTAACATATCTTGAATGGAGTGGATACAGTTTAGAATCTTTGCCATCAAATTTTAATGCATATAATCTTGTCGAGCACCACCTCAGGTTATTGCATAAGACATCTTTGGAAGGGAAACATGGTATTGCTATTATTTAGTTGTATTTTGCTATGGCTTGGCTTTAAAAAATCTTAAGGCTTCACTTGTTGAAGAAAATCATTACATTACTGTGCTAGAAATGTTAAAAATACTGTCTGTTAGTCATTAGAACAGCCCCAGTTTGATATTTCGAGCATCTCAAGTGCACCAAAGTTGGAGTTTCTACTTCTTGAAGGTTGTATAAGGTTACTTAAGTGTTCATCGTGCATCAACATTGTTATTAGAGTTCGAACTAACTATTTTCCTAAATTTAATAGGGTGTAAGAGACTCAAGAGTCTTCCAAGGAATCTTCATAAGTTTAAAAGCCTTGAGCTCTCTCTTGTACTCTTGTTTGGAGATAAGAGTTTCCCGGAGATCCGCGGAAAAATATGGGAAGGTTAAGAGTGCTTGATTTTAGTGGGCAATTATTGAAAGTACCCTCATCAATTAGGCATACACATGGGCTTGAAGACTTGAACTTAAGCTGTGCCAAAACCTTTTAGTCTTCCCAGCCGGTATTCTTTGACAGAGTTCTCTTAAAACTCTTCCTAGTGAAAAATTGTCCGAAATTTTCAAATGTGGAGCTAGAGCTTTTTTCAGATCAACCATCCCCGAGTTGTCGCGTTCTAAAGTGGGGAGTGATATGTAGAAAAATAAGCTGCTCTCTTTCGTTAAAAACATTAAATCACGGTGTGATCAAAGGAAAGAAGATATGTTCCTCTATCATCATTGAATGCTGACTATTTATAACAAACTCTGCCACAGAGGATTCAAAATGATAGCTTGACCCTTACTCATTAGAAAATATCATGTCAGTAATTACCACATAATGGAAAGAATCCCCCGGTGTTCTCATTCACGATCTTCATTGGTTAATTTATCTCTCGCAACTTGATTTTAAGGAAGCGAGAATCCCCCTTGATAAGTGGTGCCTACCTTCAGCACTCGTTTATCTTCTGATCTTGCAATCCTAATGGAAGGAGGTCCTCAATCATGCCACTTATCATCATTGAAAGAATTAGATCACGAAGGAGCCATTTAAACTGCGGCATCGAGTCCAACTATCAATCCCAGTCATAACGAATCTTCTGCTTCAGCAAATTCGAGCTTCATTAAATCTGCGAATTTTAGATGCACGCGGTTCAAATCGTATTTCATTAAGCTCCTCAGTTCTTCAGTTTCATTCTTTGATCGATTGGTTCAAATCAGTGTTAAAACAAGTATGATTCTCATGGCACATAAATACCTTTTTCTTTTGTACCAGTTGGTTTTACATGGTGTTTTTTTTTGCAGAACTCCTGGATTAATTCTGTTCGTTATCCTCATGGTGTTTTCCGAAACCCTAGAATTAGAATTGCTATTCCCAAAAGTTGTGTTTGGGGATAAGTGATCGAGTAGAGGAAATTGTTTGAACTCCCTCCCAGGGTGGTATGAAAATAAAGACTTGTTGGGATTTGCTATATTATGTGCTTATGTTGAATCTGAATTTGTGGGGTGCAGTTGTTATTTAACAATCAAAGGAAATGGTAAGCAGAAGAACTTGGGTTCTTTCTCATTGTTATCAAAACTCTGGTTGGGTTTTGATATATCAGACTTAGCGTGTATAATGTGTTATACCAAGGCAGCTATTGAGGGAAAGTATCGCTCCAATCAATGGACACACTTAGTGGCTTCATTTATAGTGGCCCTTAAAGAGTGGAAGGTATAGTTTCCATCTTATATGCCAAGATTATGTACGAGATTCATCCATCAATAGTGCAAAGCAGTTCTTCTCATGGGAATTCGTCCGTGATGATAGTACGAAGCGGTTCTTTTCTCGTAAGGAGAATTCATCCATCAATGGTCTGAAAGTTTTTCTTGTGGGAATTCTACTTGATAGAAGATGATTACGGCTTAATCTGGTGATAATAAAAGAGTCCCATAGAACATAGCCACAGCCAGATGAGTCACACATAAACGATTGAAGAACCCAAGGCCCGATCTCGAGTTTAGGCTCTACATGTGCATCATCAAGGCTCTCTTTGCGGTAATCCATATTCTTTCACTTTCTAGATCGAATTTTTTTATCACATTTATTCTTTTAAATTTATGTTTTATATCTGCCTAGTATGACTTCAGTGTACACTTTCCAAGTTTGTTTTTCTCTCTCCTTAGTCTCCTTAGATTTTTAACTATTTTCTTAACCTCTTATTTCGTGAAATCGATTACATAGAAAAATTTCAATCTATACGTATCTCTTGTTTGAATCATTTCTAGGGCTTTTTTTTCTAGAAGTTTGTAATGTTATTTATCATTTCTAGGGTTTCTTTTAATTTTTCTGGTAGTTTGTAATGTTATTTTTGACTTGATGTATGGGGGATGTTTTGAGAGATTTAGTCATTTTTTTAGGAGGAATTGTGTTTAAATGCAATGAAGGGACCATAATTAAGAAAATAGAAACTTGGTTTTTCATATAAGTCAAAAGTGTAAGAAAGGCATAAAAATAAGGCAAACATGCGGTGAAACAATAAACCCACTTTTAAGCCAAAATGCTCCTCATGGGACTTCATTGCTCCTCTCTTCTTTCTCCTCCCGCTCAGCCCCTCATTGGAGTTATAGTAATGCTTGCCCTTAAAACTAATATAACACCTTTAAAGCACTAATGCAACACCTACATGGATGTAACAACCTTAAAGCATTAATGACCATGCAAAATACTTAACACCTTTAAAATTATTTAAATAGATTGTCGTTATTTAAACTTTATTTTAATTTTAAATCTACTAAATGAAAAATCAAAATTTATTTCTTAATTTTTAAAATAAATTTGAATTTATAATAATTTTGTTATAAATATATTTATTTATAAATTTTAATGGTATTCGTTAGTCCTTTGAAGGTATTACATTAGTGTTGTAATAAATAAGGGGTTGGGGTGGGGATGAGAAGGAGAGGAAAGAAGGAAGGAGGGGTGATCTGAGAGAGAAGAGGGGAGAGAAAAGAGATTAGAAGAGATGAGCATGTGGGCTCCATATGAGGGCATTTTTGGCTTACAAGTGGGTTTACTGTTGCACCGCATGTTTGTCTTATTTTTATGCCTTTATTACATGTTTGACTAATATGAGAAATCAAGTTTTTATTTTCCTAATTATGAAATGAAATGAGCTATGGGAAATGAAATGTATTAATTTGTCCTTTTGAGAATTGGAGTTATTTGCTTGTGGTTTGTGTGGTTACTAAAAAAGCATGGGAAAATAATAAGCTTTTTTATCTTGAAGAAGAGTTTTTGTTGCGACTTTTTAATGCTCAATCTGTTTTGAATCTCATGACATTGCCTTGTTTTTCTTATTCCTTGTAATTTTCCATTTATTAAACGTCCAAATATGTTGTACCTCATTTTCGCTCAAAACTAGCATTAAACTAAGCTTGTCTAGTGTAAAGATGAGCGTTAATCATAAGATTAATTGTTTGAAAAATTAAAGGTTATCATGTTTAAATTAGGGGCTTGACTTATGTTAGGGCCAAGTGTGAGATAAACATATGAACAATGGTGTTTTCATATTAAAATCTCTTCAGCACGAAAGGAATCCTAGTTTGATCATCTCACCTAAAAAAATAAGTGGAACAAAAATAGTTTCTCTCATAACCCGCCTCCATGGCACATAATTCAATGTGTCTAAAAATGCTATGCAGATTTTGTTTCTTCCATGAAAAACACTTTTTTTGTTTTTCTTATTAAAATTAAATTATTTGTGATGTTTTAGTTGGAAACAATTTCTGTCCATTTATGTGTTATTTCTAAGGTTTCACGATCATTGAAATAGAGTAGTGATAGCTCACATTGTTAGCATTTAGTTTCAATTAGTTTTAACAATGCTTGAAAGGGAAACTCAGATGGAGGTTGCAATCAAGAACATGGGTCAAATATTTGATCGGTTGCACACTTTCTTATTAAATGTAACCCATAGCCGGATCGCACCCGGCGAGCTTCTTAAGAAGATTGAGTTTATTCTTCTTATTCTATTGGTAGTGAGGTGTTGAATTCTATGAAGTAAAGTAAAATGATACTACCTATATCAAAAGATTTTGAGTATATGATAGTAATGAGCTCTTGTTCCTATGAAACAGTAAATCGCAAGCATGTTGTACTCAACTTTCTGTACTTATGGTATGTATTTATGCCTATTAGCTCAATATATCTTAGAAATTTCTAAAAACAAACAGGTAGAAAGCAATTAGGACTCCTTTTAGTTATGTATAAGCAGTGGAATGAGTTTGATATTCACTGAGTTTCCAATATTGCAATGTTTGAGAAAAAACTAATAAGTGGATTGACTCAAAGACAAAGGTTCAAGAAGCTGAAATTGCTATAAAAATATTATGATGAAAATGAAATGCTCAATGAGTTGTGTGGTCTATAATCTATGCATGGAAACATTTACAACTGGCAGCTAGGAATATATGGATGGTTATGTGTGGATGTTTTGTTTTCAATTGGTTTGCTGACGGCTAGGAATATATGGATGGTATGTGGATGTTTTGTTTTCAATTAAGTGAGTGGTTTCCTTTTAGTGACGTCTAGGAGGCCTGCAATAAGTTCCATGTAAAGATATATGATTACTGTGCAAGAATAGCATCAAGCATTAATATTGATGCATAACAACTCTTCATTTCTTTAGTCAAGATTGACAATTCTGACTGTAGGATTATATTTCTTTTAAGAAAAATATTCAAGGTTGATTGCTTCTTAAGATTAGATGTCTCTCCTTAGAAGTGATTGTCTATACTGCAATGTCATTTTAAATTACTTCATTAAAATGACCACATATCTCATCTGCATGAACAATGGAGCATGTAAGTCAAGTGTTTTCTTAGCAAAATAAAATCATATCTAAAATTTAACATGAATTAGTTTTTTTATATAATAAATAATAAAATTCACTTAGTTGGATACTAATTCTTCCTAGTTAGACAACCTTTTATGTAAAGCCAAATTATGGTCTTCTTGTCTCTTTTTATGTTTGTTTAATGTTGTCATTAATCCAAACTTTGGTTTGTTACTTCAATACGTGAGGATCAGTTTCCCTCTTTGATACTGCCCTCTGATCTGATTAATATTATTAACTGTTATGTCTACTTTTGAGACTTTGTATTAGTTCCATGGTAATCAGATTTGTTGTTTATAAATCTAATTCAGATATGCAATCGATAAACATCACTTGATGTTTGAATTGTGATCTATGAAAATTGTAATATTTAAAATTTGTGGATTGAGCCACTAGAAAAGCATTGATGGATGTAATTCCTATTGGCATTGGTAGCAGCTTCTTAGCTATACCCCTTTTTTGTGCATACTGCTCTACAAACAGGATTAGATTCATTATTTAGTCATCAGCCTTATATTAGTTTAATTCTGTTTTTCAAAAAGGAATTTGTTTATCATTATCCATTTCAAATATCTGAGATTGTTTTGATATTAAACTCCACCCCTATGCTATAGTTTAATCTTGGCAACATAATGGATTAAGAGGCTGTTGAATCTTCAAAGAGTCAAACTACTTTTTGTAATAAACTCATATTGGATTATATCACTTAATACTATCACCCTCTTGTAACGATCATACAAATGTTGATAGAAATTACTGCAAGGCATACTCTGAACCACTTTAGACTATTTAACCTTTGGAACATCCTTGGATTTTTATATTATCTTGCAACACTATTTTGTAGTTTCGGTTTCTAGTTTGTATTTCTATTGATGATTGAAGGTCTGGCGTGCTTTCAATGTCTAACAAAACGGTTAATTAACTATAACTGGTTTCTTTCTTGAAGAATATATATGGTCGTTGTTTTGGAATTTCCAAAATTACTTAGCATCACAGAACTCAATACTTAAGTGGATTGAGGACATATTAATAGAGTGTATGGAATGAATTTTGCAGTAAGCAGGGGATGCATGTTGGCCAGAAGATAGAAGGGATCGTCTCATCCTAGACTAGAGAGTTCTTCAGAACAATTACTAAGATTTTCAAAATCACTTTGGAGCTCTTACATTCTTCTGGATTGTTGAATGATTTATAGAATACATAGTTTTTATAGTAAATCAAAACTTAAAACTTAAAAGTTCATAATGTCTTGACTGTGTTCTTCTCTATCTCTGTGGTCATACACATGATTTATTTTTCTTTACTTCCAGGACTTCAACGTTAGCAAGCATATGCTGCATTCAATCTTAGAATTATCTTTTAGCATGCAGAATTATTATATTGATAGTGTGCCTGGCTAGCTACTTCCATTTGAGGCCAGTGCGCGCAGTGCAGTTTTGATCAATGTCCAAAACAAATGGTCAGCACAGATTTCAATCAACTAATACTAATCGTAACTTGATATTCTATTATTATATTGATGAAAACAGATTAACTTATCATTGCCCTTGAAACCTATCCAGGCGTAGCAAAATCTGCATGTCTTGTTTATGGTCCTAATAAGGCAGGTGGGGCCTTCGATAATACATCTATGCGAGGAGTTGAACCGTAAGCAATTGCTGTCAAAATGCTTAGAACATGAGTCCTAAATAAGGCTTGGGAGGTGGGAGGCGCTCTGATGCATCTATACGAGGTTGAACCGATGGCGCGTGTGCCTTACCAGATGCAGTTAACTACAGGTCTCCCTGCATTTCTCAGTTTGCTTTCGTACACTTGAAATTTTGCTTAAATCCTGAAATTTATCATTATTTATTATATTAAAAACCGTAAAGCAAAGTCAGTTACGTGAGCTTGCATTTGACAAGTGCTAGAATTTTTGTTCCTTGTTTATCCCTTTACTGAAACAGAGATGGTAGATGACCAATTAGGTAAGTGAAAATACTGGGTCGTCAAGGAGAAAAGATTAGGACACAAAACTAAACCTGCTAATGGAGCTGTCACAACATTTGAGATTCTGGAAGTGACGACTTGAGATATAGAGCATAAAGAGGCCAGTTCCTTTTTCAGTACTGCCACACATTTTAATGCCACAACCATAATAATGGACTTTTAAATGTGATTAGTCTTAGTTTGTTAAGGCTTTTGGGTGTTTTCTTTTAATCAGTGAGTAGTGGCTGTGGAAAGAGTCTGATTTTTTCTTTTATTTCACTCAATAAATATCATGGGATAAACAATTTTATATCTTTATATACCTATATATATATATATATATATATATATATATATATATATATACTCATGATTAAGATTCTATCACACAAATTATTTATTACTTTTTTGTAAAAAAGATCAATAATTTTCTTAATTTACTTATAATAAATATCAAAATGCTTTGGCAATTTTGTTACTGTTGCCTAATGATCACTGTGCTCACATATGATAAACAGACATTGTGCTCCTTAATTATCTGTTGATCTAATATAATTGGTTTTGCAAGATGTAACGGCAGGGCCCTTCATATGAGTAGCAAAGCTTTAGAAAAAACAAAATTTCTTCGATGAACATTAAGAAAAAAATGTCTTGTAAAAGTTAGGAAAAAAGATTCCAATTGATTTTATATTCATTAACATCATATATCCTGTATTAAAGTAGTGAATTCAAATAACATAATGTGCAGTGTATTATTATAAATTAGAGATATACCTGCCTTCAATTATTATAAGAGCTTACCTGGAGATAAACCATGAAAACAATTGATTTTAATCTTGTAAATACAACAATAGGAATTAGGTTCAAATATATCAATTTGAACCCATTGTTTTATATATGGTAAAGTAATTTTTAGTTTTGTTGAGGATTTGTGGTGGTAGTTGAATCGACATCCCCTTCTTGTAGTGATTTCAACATAGTGAATTTCTTCTCTTTTATTTGTAGGTTATTTGTAGGTTTATTCTAATTCGGTTAACTTATTTAAAAATTAGAAAAATCAGCAAAAAAAAGAAAGGAAAAGATGTATTAAACAGGATACACCATTTGTCTTTTTTTTTTTTTTTTGAAAAGAGGATACACCATTTGTTATGATAAAAATAAGATGAAACTTGAGGTAGCTAGTATCATATCAATTCCTATGGAATAAAAGAAAAGAACCAGTAAAGGAAAAAAGAAAAAAAATCAAATGCTAAAAGAAAACTTGGTGATTGTTGAGTGGAAAAATAGATAATTAATAAAATTGATGAGTGGGAGAAAGAAGGAAAATTAAAATGTAAAAGCAGAGGTCAAAGAAGCTTATGAAGCGCAAGTAATAATACAGGTAGGCCCTAGTTGGCTCCTGCAAACCCAATGTTAGTGTTACTCAATGACAAAGGGATAACGACTACTACCACAAATAACTGAGAGAGAAAAACGAGGGATACCCTTAATTACCACCATTGTCAAGGGAAGTCACTCAGCATCGAAAGACCCTTTGTTTTGACAATCCAACCATGGCTTCTTCTTCTTCATCTTGTAATTCTAAATGGAGGTACGATGTGTTCTCTTGAGTTTCAGGGGCAAGATACCCGCCACCTTTGCTGATTTTCTCTATGGGGCTTTGGATCATTGGCAACATCAACGCTTTCAGGAACGATGAAAAACTTCCAAGGGGAGAAGAGATTTCACCCCAGCTCTTAAAAGCTATTGAAGGATCAAGGATCGCTATTATTGTGTTCTCAAAAAACTATGCTGATTCCAAGTCATGTTTGGATGAACTCGTCAAAATCATGGAGTGCGAGGCAGAAAAGGGGCAAAAAGTTTTTCCTATTTTCTATCATGTAGAGCCGAGTCAGGAACCAGAATGGGACTTATGGAGAAGCATTTAAGAATCACGAGACAAATGCAGACGAGGAGAAGAAGAAGAAGATAGAGGAGTGGAGGGCTGCCTTGAGGAAAGCCGGTCAATTGAAAGGATTTCAACTACAGGATGGGTAATCCCTACTTCATTTGTTACATTTCCAATTTTGTGTCAGTTTATTTTCATCCATGTTAATAAATAAAATATTTATGATTCCATATACAAATCAAAATATGTTGTGAATGAAGGGTTTCTTACTTTCTTTTCAAGTGGTGAATGAATGACAGAGCATGAACCTTTAGTACGTATATTTAAGATGAGTAAAGGAGTCTTGTACAAACCCTATAAAGAGGCCTCTCGCCCTTTGTAGAAGCCTATCTCTTTTCTCTTTTTCTCTCTGAAGCTTGTATTTATACTCTATATTTACAACAAAATACATTTTTATGTACTAGACATTAATATGTTTGATTTCCTAGGAAGAAATAAGATGAGAAAATTTTTTTTTTTTTTTTTTTTTGAAAAAGATGATTTTCTTACTTTTAATTTATTATTAATTTTTTTGAGAGAGGACTTTTAATTTATTATTAAAAAATAAAAAAATCAAATATAATTAAAATACATTTTAAAAAAATCTATAATTGGAATAATATGAGATAATCTATAGTAGATGTTGTGAACTCATTTAAGCTCAACACTTAGTACAATAAGCAAACAAAATCTATATTGTTTTTTACCTTTATATGAATTCTGGATAATTTAGTACTTTAGTTATAACAATGCTCTAGCATTCTTTATTTATTTAAGTTTGTTTCTTATTATTATATTGTTTCTTTCAATCATTTTATATATTAATTATTATTATATATTTATATATTATTTATTTTTATTTGAAGAATGATAGAATTTGCAAAATTAAATTGTTTTAGCATTTTTTAAGTTTTAGCCCTAATCCAGCGTAAGCATATTTGAAGTGGTCAGTGCTTAAATAGAAATTGGCCATATTAATGACTAGTTTTGACTCGTGGCGAATGGGTTGACCGAAAATTCGTTTAAGGTTGACGTTCCTATCAGCCACATGTAAAAACTTTTCATTTACTTAGGAAATTTATGTAACGATTATTAGCAACCTAACTATATATATACTAAAACATAGAATTTACTTGTTACAAAATAAATATTGCAAGTCGATAAGATTAGAGGATGACCATAATTAATGTTATAATTTATAAAATCATTGTTACATGTTCAAGGATCTTTGGTGACAAATGGGTAGACTTGTACTTGCCAAACTAGCATTTGTCTAGATAATAAAATCTCTAATCATAAAGGGTAATGATAGATTAGAAAGTTCGACATCAATATGGATTTTTTGGAGCAGTGAGATATTTATAGTGTTTTATTCCCATGCTTACTTGACATAATGGAAATTCGTTTTGTTTATTTGTTGATCAAGCATCTTTCATTTACATTCTATTTAACCTTAATTTTGTGCATTTAATGAAACTAAACATTATTCTATACTTTCCATTTACTTAAATGCTTTTTTTCTTGTAACTTATTCTAATTACATGTTTTATTGTAATGGACAGATCTGAGTATAAGTTTATTGAACATATGTTGGTGAGATTGGAATATTAATTCCTAGTGATTTGTTGGTGAGAACATAGTTGGAATTGATGAAAATTTGAAACAAGTGAAGTTGTTGATAGGCCTTGAATCGGATGAAGTGAGTATGGTTGGTTATGGGATTGGTGGGATTATTAAAGCTGACCATATGAGTTATCTACAATGATATGTTGGATCCAATTAAAACATCATAGCTTTAGAAAATGTGAGAGAGGGATCTAAAGATGATCATGGTTTAACCCCCGATTACAGAAAACTTCTTATTGATATCCTAATGGACAAAACAATGAAGTTATAATGTTGATGAAAGTCAAATGATAAAAAGTAAGGCGTTATTTGGGAAAGGTTCTTATTGTTCTTGATGATGTAGATTGTCAAGAAAATTAAAATTCTTAGGCGATAGTCTGAATGGTTTGAGTGGAGGGAAGCATAATCGCCATTAACCTGAAATAGCGTTGCCTAGATGTAAATAAGGCATATTCATCATATGAGGCTAAGGGTTAGAAAAACAAAGCATTGTTTCTTTGAGTTTGAATGCCTTTCAGCAAAACCATCGGCCGAACAATTATATGGATCTGTGTCGTGTACTTACATCATACAAGACAGCTGTATTAACTCTTGTGCTGCTGGGTTCTTTTCTTTTCCAAAGGTGTAAGGAAGAATGGGAAAGCACCTTGGATAGATTAAAAACAATCCTGTGTTGACATCCAAAGGTGCTCAGACGATTCTGATGGAGTAGATGACGGATGTAAGTTTTCCCTTGATATTGCATGTTTCTTGGTTGGGGAGAAAAAAGCGATTACGAGAATACTAGAAGGTGCGAGATTCCATCCCAGATTGAACTAAAAGTCCTTGATGAGAGGTGTCATTTCTCTTCGGATAGCTTCATAAGGATGCATGACTCCTACAAAGAAATGGGTTGAAGCGGTGTTTAAGTGAAAATTATCGCTGGAGAATGGGCCAGTTATTGGGAATATGAGGATATTAAAAAGTGTATTGACAAAAAATATGGTAAGAGAAAAATACATAAATATACTTGAGATATAAAGACAAAAACTTGACAAGATTATTTCTAATATAACTATAGTTTAGTACCTTATACATGTAATTTTAGTGAGCGATACATGCATCTTATGTTTATTGTTAATGTTTGTTTCGAGGATCGAAAAACATTGAAGGGATGATCTTAAATTGGACTCAAGTAGTACCCATTCAACTTCATGCTAAAGCTTTCAAAAAGATGAATCAACTTAGATTCCTAGAAGTCGGACCCAATATGGTTGAACTCTCCCAAGACTTTGAATTGCCTTCTCGTGAATTAAGATATCTTGATTGGGGTGGATACAATTTAGCATCTATGCCATCAAATTTTTGTCACGATCTTGTTTGTACTCAGCCTCGAGGCCCATTACTTAAGATTTGGGAAGGAAACATGGTATTGCTATTATTGACATTTTAACTCTGGACTAGCTTTGAAAGTCTTGAACTTTACTAATTATTAAAGAAAATTTTCTTCTGTCACAGCATGCTGAAAAGTTAAAAATACTTGATCTTAATAGTTCCTACCAACTAGTTGATATTTCAAGCATCTCAAGTGCATCAAATTTGGAGTTTCTAATTCTCGAAGGTTGTACAAGGTTACTTAAGTGTTCACCCATGCATCAACATTGTTATTAGATTTTGTACTATTTTGTTGAATATTATAGGGTGCGAAGACTCGATAGTCTTCAGAATCTTCATAAGCAAAGCCTTCAAACTCTTTCTTGTCTTTGGCTATTAAAAGGCTTCAAGTCTTTCAGAGATCGAGAAAATATATTAAGGGTGCTTGATTTTAGTAGAGCAGGTATAACGATATCCTCATCAATTAGGCACCTACATGGGCTTGAATAACAGACTTAAGTTATTGCGACAAACTTTTGGGTCTTCAGATAGTATTTGTAGTTTGAGCTCTCTTGAAACTCTTCAACTAGGTGTCCAATATTAACGAGATTTCAGAGATTGGGAAAATATGGGAAGGTTAAAATTGCTTAATTTTAATTAGGAGCAGGTATAATAAGTACCTCATCAATTAGGCATCTGAGGGCTTAAAAGCTTAGACAAGTTGTTGCCCAAGCCTTTCAAGTCTTCAGACGGTATTTAGGTTTGAGCTCTCTTAGAACTCTTGGTGGAAAATTGTCCAATAAAGAGTTTTCAGAGATGGAAAAATAGAATATTAAGAAGGCTTAATTTTAGCAAAACGGATATAATAAGTACCTGTGTTCAGGCATGCGCAAGGGCTTGAATACTTGGACTTAAGTTGTTGCCCAAAACTTTCAAGTCTTCAGATGGTATTTGTAGTTTGAGCTCTCTTAAAACTCTTCGGTTGGAAGGTTGTCCAATAAAGAGTTTTCAGGTGCAGGAGAAAATATGGGAAGGTTAAGGAGCTTGATTTGAGAGAAACCTGTAATAAAAATACCCTCATCAATTGAAACATCACCATGGGCTTGAACACTTGGACTTACGTGGTTTGCCTAGATCTTTCGAGTCTTCCAGACAGTATTTATAGTTTGAGCACTTTAAAAACTCTTCAGGTTGGAAATTGTCCAAAACTCAAGACAATAAATGTGGAGCTAGAGGTTCGTTTAAGCTCCTTGCAACATTTAAATCTGACTTGTCAAATTCTAGGGTCAGGAGTAATTTGGCAAAATAACCGCTGCTCTTCATTGAAAACATTAAATCCATGGACGATCAAAGGGATGAAGAGATCCTCAATCATATCTACTCCTTGTCATCTTGGTGCAATTGGCATGACAAACTACGCTCTAGAGGAATTCAATAATCAGATTCACAAACCTGCTCATTGAAAATGTCATCAATGTCACGAACTTCGGAATGGAAGGAAGAATCCTAGTGATATTTTCCACACGATCTTCATTGGAAAATTTATCATCTTCATAACTTCAATTTTAAGGAGCGGGGAATAATCCCCCTTGATAATTGGTATCTACCTTCACTACAAAGTTTATCTTTACGTTATTGCAATCTGTTTTCAATCAATATGCGCCACCTATCATCCTGTTGAGACAATTAGATCACGCAGGGAACCATTTTAGTACCATACTGTGGCATCGGTCGATTTTTAATCTAGGTCTTAACCGGAACCTTGACAAATTCCAGCTTCCATCAGATCTACAATTTTAGATGCACATGGTTCGGATCGTATTTCATCAAGCTCCTCAATTCTTCATCACTTTCATTATCTGATCGATTGTTTCAAATCAAAGGTAAATCAGGTATGATTCTCATGGCACCTACCTTTTTCTTTTGTATCCATTGGTTTTTGGTGTTTTTTGCGGGACTCCGCGATTGATGTTGTGATTATTCATTGGATAAACACAGGAATCGATGTATTTTCCCAAAAGTAGTGGAATTCTAGAGGGGATAGCAAGTGGAATTCCCAATGGTGGTGAAGTAATGATAGAATACCCTCCGAATTGGCATGAAAATAATGACTTATTGGGATTTGTTCTATACTGTGTTGGGTTTCCACCTAGATTTGCTTCCTGTATCAACAAATTTTATTTAGAAGCCCAAGTATCTCAGCAAAGACACTGGGGTTCTTTCTCATTTGACTCTTCCTGTTGGGATTGTGATGGATTAAACGACGTGGATAATATGTTATCAATGGCTATTAAGAATATTATTCCTTGGTCGATGGACATACTTTATAGCTTCATTTGTTTATTGACGAGAGTGCGGTGGTGCGGTATCCATCTTATATGCGAAGATTATGAGCGGATGCATGATCCATCGATGCTACAAAGGCAATTCTTCTCATGGGAATCTTGGAGATCATGGATCACCAACAGAAGATGATTACAGTAAAGCTCACAATAAAAGGAGCCCCACGGAAAAGAGCCCTGTAGATGAGTCACACCATAAAAGATTCAGAGGAACCCAATAGTGATCGCAAGTTTTAGGCTCTACCACACTTGCATCATCAAAGCTCTCTTTATTGGTAATTCATATTCCTTTCCAGTTCTAATTCAAAGATCATAATTTTTTTTATATGTTTCTCCTTTTTATTTTAATTTGTGTTTTTATCACCCATGAGCAAACTGTGTACCCTTCCCAAGTTTGTTTTTTCTCTCTCCAACCGTCTCTACTTAGATTTTTTTGCATTTTCTTAAACACGTATTTCCATATGAAACCCAATTACATTCGAGCATTTCAATCTTTGTAGCTACTGTTTGAATCATTTCTAGGGTTTCTTTTTTCTGGAAGTTTGTAATGTTATTTATGACTTGATGTTTGGGGGTGTTTTGAGAGGTTTATTCTTTATTTATTTTTATTGTGGTGATTCATGGAACTAAAGCTTTATAGCAGGAAATGGAATGCGTGAGATGTCGAAGTTATTTGCTCGTGCCCTGTTTGGCTGCTGAGAAAGAGTTTGAAGGAGGATGGAGAATCAAATAATTTTTCAATCTAATAAATGAGAAACTAGATTTAGGTGTTTTGGGAATTGGAGTTATTTGCTATTCTCTGATTTGGTTTTAGGAAAGCATGGAAAATAAAGAATTTTTTAATTCAATAAAGGAAAATGAAATGTGTATAATTTGGGGAATTGGAGTTATTTGCCTACGATCTCTTGTGGTCCAGCAAGTATGGGAAAAAAAATAGAAAACAAAGGATTTTATTTTTTAAAAATTTATTTACTAGGAAATGGAATTTATTTATTTGTCCTTTTGGGGAATTGGAGTAATTTGCTTGTGGTTTGTAGTTCTTGAGAAGCATGAGAAGATAATAAGCTTTTGATCTTGAAGATGAGTTTGTTGTGGCTTTTAATGCTCAATCTGTTTGAATCCGACATTGCACCAGCACTATTTATTCTTTGTCAAATATATTGTATGTTATTCCAGGCTTTTTCATCAGTGCGATTTTAGATACAAGCGGTTCAGTTATAATCAAAACACTTATTTCTTCGAGTTTCATTCTATGATCAATTGGTTCAAATAAGAGTTAAATTAGGTATGATTCTCATGGCACATACACCTTTCTCTTTAGTACCCATTGGTTTTACATGGTGCTTTTCTGCAGGACGCTTGGATTTATGTTGATGATTGTTCATATAATAACCTTGGAATTATTATTGCCTTTCCTAGAAGCAGTGAACTTCTAGAGGAGATAAGTGATCAATGTACAAGAAGAAGAAGTAATGTAGGGGAAGTGACGATAGAACTCCCTCCGAATTGGTATAAAAATAATGGCTTGTTGGGATTTGCTTTATTCTATGTTAATGGTAAATCAAAGGATCTTACATCCGTGGGTTGTTTAACAATCAAAGGAAATGATAAGGAAAAATCCTTAAATTCTTTCTTCTTAGGCTCTTCCAATTTGGATCCTGGAAAATCAAACACAACAAGGATAATGTGTTATCCCGGTAGCCCTATCGATAGCGTTATCGCTCGATCAATGGACACATTAGGCTACCTTTTATGCTGTAGGAATGGTGGAAGGGTGCGGTATCCATCTTATATATGCCAAAGATAATGAACAGATGCAACCATCAATGGTACACGGTATTTCTTCTCAAGTTCTTGTGGTCATGGAGCGAGCCACACAGACGGACCATAGAAGCAGAGACAGGCTGATCTCGAGTTTTAGGCTCTACCACACTTTCATCCTCAAGACTCTTCTTATTGGTAATTCATATTCCTCGCTCTTTCTTACTCAAAAGATCAAATTTTTTCTATCATTTTCTCCCTTTTATTTTAATCTATGTTTATAACCCCATTGAAACAACTAAGAAGAAGAAACACACATTTGTCAAAATAAAATAAAATGAACCTTTATTGAAAAGTAAAATAAATTTTCGAATATACCCATGAAGAGTGCTAATCCTCTTTTTCTATCCAGAAGAAATCTAACAAGAACCAAACCTTAGAAGGAATATAAACCTATCCTAAGATCCTAAAAGAAGTCAATGAGAAGCATAATTCTAAAGGAATCAATTAGAATACTAAATAAAACCTAAAATAATTAAGCTGGTTGTTACACCCATTAGCGCAAACTTCAATTGTATTCTCTCTCCAACAGTCTGCTTGGATTTTTCTGCATTTTCTAAAACCTCCTACTTATCTACTATTTGATCCAATTACGTTCAAGCATTTTAATCTCTGTAGCTCTGTTTGAATCATTTCTAGGGTTTCTTTTGTGGAAGTTTGTAATGTTGCTGATTTATGACTTGATGTTTGGGATGTTTGAATGGTTTATTCACTTTTATGGTGGTGATTTATGGAACCAAAGTGGAGTTATTTGATGTTTCCTGTTTGGTTGTTGAGAAGAGTTGGAAGGAGTATGGAGGTAAATAATTTTCAATCTTATCAATGAGAAATTAGATTTATGTTTTTAGGAAGTAAGTTCTTTCACTTTACTTTCTAGCTGGTTCAGGAAACTCGGGGAAAGCATGAAATAAAGAACTTTTAATTAAATAAGAAAATGAAATGGTTATATTATGTAAGAATTTCAGTTAGTTGCCTGCACTCTTTTGTTACCCAGCAAGTGTGGGAAAAGAAAGAAAAGAAAACAAATTATTTTATTTTTAAAATTTATTTACCAAATGATATAGTTATTTGCCTTTTGGGAATTAGAGTTATTTGCTTGTGCTTTGGTTTCTAAGAAGCATAGGAAGCGAATAAGCTTTTTGAGCCCAGAAGAGTTCATATTAGCTGTGAAATTACTTTCATATGTGATCCTTGCTTTGAAAGGAATCCTACACTAATTTAAATGTAGCTACCATCTCACCTTGAAAGCAAGTGAATAAAAATAGTTCATCTCTCCTTAAACCATTCATGGCAAATGAATTCAATGTGTATAAAAATGCTACAGCTGAGTGTTTTTCAGATCTGATGCAGATTTTTGTTTCCCCCATGAATAAACACTTTTCTTGTTTTTCTTATTAAAATTAAGTTGTTGTGATGTTTGAGTTGGAAATGAATTCTGCCATTTTACCCATATTTGTTTGCCTGTAGGGTTCTCATTTATTCAATTCAGAATAGTGATAGCTCTGTTGTTCGCATTGAAATTCTAACAGTAACGAAACTCAGTTCCAGGGTTGCAATCAGCAGAACATGCCTAAAGAACATGGGTCAATTATTTAATCAATTGCACGTTTTTCTTGATAATATAACCATGTGGATGCACCTAAAGAGCATCCTGAGAAGACTAAGTTGTTCTTTGTTTATTCTATTGGTAAGTAAGTATGCTGAATTTTATGATAAAGTAAAAATAGTACTACCTATGAATGGTTTTGGGCATTTAATTCATGAGGTCTTGTTCTGTGATACCATGTTTATTTCAATTAAGATTTACACGTAGTTTGTAACTACTCTTGATTTTCTATGTTGAAACAGTGAAGACTAAATTGGAAGCACGTTGTAGTCACTTTTATTACTAGATTCTGTATTTATACCTAATTAACTCAATATGTCACAGAAATCTCTAAAAACTAATAACATAGTCAAAATGGAGATGGGACCATTTTCTTACTGTATAAGAGGTGGATGAGATTTTCAATTATTGATTTAGTTTCCAATATTTGCAATTTATGAGGAAGTGACTCAAGATGAGATTCAGAAGGCTGAAATTTCTTACGATGAAAATGAAAAGTTGAATGAGTTGCGAGTTCAATTCAAAGCCACTTATAATATTCACCAAGAATCACACACACGTTAGCAGAATTTGAGGAAAAACATATCTAAGAAGGTATTGGTTATAATATGCATGGAAACATTTACAACTGATGGCTAGGAATATATGAATGATATATATGTTGATATTTATATTTGATTGAGTGGTCCTCCTTCTGATGACATGTATGAGGATATTTATTCATGTTAGGTTTTATTTCTTCATATTGATTCACTTGCTATAAGTTCCATGTTGGAGCCCCTAGAAAAGCATTGATGGATGTAATTCCTGTTGGCATTGGTGGCAGCTTCTTAGCTATAACCTCTTTGTTGTGCATACTGCTCTACAAACAGGATTAGATTCATAATTTAGTCAGCAACCACTACAAGAAAACACATGTTTTAACAGCATATTTTTAGTAGGGGTCATTTTAAATTCATAACTAAAAATGCATATAGCCGCGTTTATTGAATCCATGTGGCAGAAGGAAGTTCTTCCTAACCTTTTGGTCCCGGAAATTAATAGGGCCTTACTATATAAACTCTTATAGTTGCATAGAACATAAAACCGCTGCTATATAATGGTCTGTTCTTTCCCCCCTCTCGCGTGCACGCCCTCTCCCGGTCTACCCTAACTCCCCTGGTCACTCTCTCTTCAATGAGCACCGGACTCCCTACCATTGAAACACTCTCTTGGCTCGATTCAGTGCTTATCTGGCTTCGATGTTCAAAGTTTTCCGAATGTAGCTTCTGTCTCTCATATTTACTTTAGAAATCGCTCTATTCACCCTCTCCACAGTCCCTAATCCTCCGTTTTTCTTCAATTTTAGTGTTCTGGCTGACTAGAGAGCTCCAGAACGTTCTGGCTCTCCACAGTTCCTAATAGCTCAGAATTCCTGATTCATTCATGTCCGACTCGTGTTCCAGGTCCTTTCTCCATTCTTACTCCCTCGTCTCAACTTCTTTTCCTCTTCTCTTTTGGTTAACCTTTCGTTTGGTTCCTGAGAAAACAAAAAATAGAAAATTGAAATCGGGATTTGTAAATAATGGAACTCTTGATTGAGTTGCTTTTCTTTTTCTTCTCCTACCTAAGCTCTTTTGAACAATACAAATCTCACGATTCTTAAATTAAAGGCTCTGGTATAATGTGGTTAAACTTGAATTGAAACTCTATTTTCAAGGTTTCTTCTGAATCTGGTTGCAATGGAGACGCTGAATTGGGTCCACTCGACCAGAGCTGTGCTGAGATCATTGTGGTACTACATGGCGAAACTGCTTGGAATGCGGATGAAGGAATTCAGGTATGCGGAAACCATATTTTTCCTATGAAATTCAGTTGGTCTATGCTCTGATTGATGGCTTTTCCACAATTTTAAATTTTAAGTCTGTGATCAGTTGAAATCGGTGAATGGTAGCCCTATTAATTCCACTGCATTTACTAGTTTCTGTTGAATGTTTATTCTTTAAGTTTTCTAGAGTAGTGATTGATGTAGGCTTCATTTCTAATTGAAAATCTTATGAGATTAACATATTATCATCTCATGGTTTTGTATAGTTGTATGTTTTATGAAAAGGTTTTTGCCTTGTCTCATTACCAACTTCATTGTTATGTCTTTTAACAGGGACACCTGGATGTTGAATTAAATGAAGTTGGGAGACAACAAGAAGCTAGCTGCAGTAAATTTTGACTTTCATTTTACATATCAATATGCCCTTTGCCTTTCAAATTCCTCAATTATTTCCGAGAATTTCTCATATTTGATTCTCTCTCTGTATATTTTATACTGTTTCATAAATCTATGAGGAGCAAGTTGAAGAACAGTTTCATTTTTGGTGCCTATGGTTTGTGTATATGAATTTTATAGAACTGTAACTGCTGAAAAACATTATTGTCATTATTTTAATGAACATGAAGTGTTTCTAATGATTGTTAAAACAAACCTTGATTTTCTACTTAATACTGCTGCAGAGACTTAAGGCTTGCTCTCTAGAACTGAAAAAGTTAGCCACGACCATCTTAAGTTAGGCTAAAGCTTTAAAGGTGGGGCTGAGGGGATAAGACTTAAGAGACATGTTTAGTGACGGGTTCAGTCAATTAGAATGAACTACACCCCCATGCCTAGACCAGATGTGACCATTGGATTCACTCCTCCTCATACCCTCCATGCTCTCAAGGTTTAGAAAAGTCATTTGTGCACGTGCCAGTGCGAGGCAGCCAGAGTCTTCACCAGGTTGTTATTTGTTGTTTTACTGTTGTTGCCCAGGTGCAGAATGTGTCCATCATAGTTATTTGTACTTATGGTTTGTCTTATTGCAGGAAAACTTGATGCTGGAAGGAACAAGTAGAAGCTTTGCTCAGGAGAACCTCAGCGAACAGTGATTGTTAAACAGGCGTCAGAAGAGAGTGAGAGAGGAACCAGGGTGCAGCACCTGAAGCGGATGGTTACCCAGTACCAGAAGCAGTTGAGAACACTGGAGGTAGAAGCTCATAAACCTGAAATCTTCTGACCTACATGTTACTTAATTTTAGGTGGGAAAAGTTTCATCTCATTTCACTAGTTGCATGGTTTTTCTGAAATATGCTTTTCACCACTTCCCTGAGCTTTTATTCAAAACATGATTTCTTGGCAGCCTGATCATCATCACTTTGTATTATTACGTGGTTTATGTTCTGAGCCATTTTTCTGGCTCATTTTCTACTCGATGAGGTGTTGCATATTAGCCTTGGAAGCTTTGATCTCTGTTTCTTATCTTCTTGCATAATGATATGACTAGCTATATAGATCATGCAAAAACTAGTAGCACTGTTTGAAGCAGCAATGTCGAAATGTATAAAATTCATTGCTCATTCTGAAGGAATCCTCCAGAATGAGTTCATGATGATATACTGATGTTAAGACCTAAGAATGAAACAGGTACCTTGTACTGTTCAGTTGGTGAAGATTTCTGTGACTGGTTGGAGTTGATTCGGGATTACAATTAGACTCACAAGAGTAGGTTGGGAACGTTAACATGAGGATTTTGTTGCAGGTCCTAAGCGTTAAGACCCTTGTTCTTCAAAGTTGAGAGGTTCTTTTTTTCTTTTTTTTATCAGAAACTGAAAAATATATTAAACAATAGAAGAAAGTATAAGAGAATGAAAAGATTTCCTTTCTACAGTACAAAAACTTACAAATTAAAGATAAAACTAGGAAATACAAACCGCTACCCAATTAAGAAGAAAAACAGAAAGAGGAACCCCACCAAAGGCTTTGGTACAAACAGCCCACAAAGATGAGTAAAAGTAAAATATATCCCACACCTCCTCTTCAGATCTCTCTTTGTTTTCAAAAATTCATGCATTTCTCTAGGGGATTGAGAGGTTCGTGTCAGGAAGAATTTCTTAGAACATGTTGAAAGGCATGATATTCATATTAAACCCGAATCCTATAAGCTTGAGCTTTTAGAAGAGTAGGTCATTTAACATGGTATCGGAGTTGGTCGTTTAACATGGTATCAGAGTTGGTCGTTTAACTGATTTTGCCATTGCATAGATTTAGTTTTGGGTTTTTGGCAAGACCTCTACATTACATGGAATTTGTTAAATAGTGGATGCTAAGAGCATACTATAGTTAAGTATTTTTCTTTTATTGATATGAGGGTACACGGTTTGTCATCTCATTCTTTAATTGTGAATCACAGGGAAAAGGTCCACTGGGGATGTTTCTAGTGAATAGGCAATGAAAGAGAAGCAGAAGGAGAAGGAGAAAGAGAAAGACTCCAAGCTACAGGTTCAGACAGCAATGAACTATCTTTCAACCTTTTGTTCTATCATTATTGTGTTGTGTGTAAATGTAAAGAACCAGTATTATCTAGAGGTTGCATGCCTAAAGGGTTTAAAATATTTATTCTTTTATGCATTTTAGTTTTCTCAGAATCTAAAAGCAGTTCATACATGTTTGCTTGTCCTGACCTAAAGGGAGATCTTCATTTTCCTTTCCAAATTTCAGTTGTTCTCTTATCCTGTTAGCAGAAAATTGATCAAGTTTTATGAACCATACATGAATAAATAGTGAATAATGTGGAAGATTAGAGATAAATACCCTAGATTCGATTTAATTTGATATGATAAATTTATTGTGCAGAATGACAATGATATCATATAAATTTATTGAATTGGAGTAATAGCTGAGACCAAGAAGCTAGAGATGCATTAACAGCAAGGCCTGACTGGGAACTCCCTACAAATTGTTGCATGGAGATTTTAGAGATCCAAAATGACTAAGGAAGCAAATGCAAGACCCGTCAACTTCTCTCATGATATTGTGTAGCGAGTTCAACCATTTCATGATCATTCCATCAAGAAATATGGTATGAAAATGAACTACCCTTTACCATTCTCAAAGTTGTTGGTTTTTCTGGTCTTCTTTTCGTTGTTATCTTTCATGTCTTTTTTTTTTTTTTTTTCTTCTCAAATAAGTTGTGGCCTAATGGAATCTCAATGGTATATCAAATTTCCCTTATCTATAAGAACGTAATTTTTCGAGTTTATTTTATTAGAATAAATAGAGTAATTAAAAAGCACTGATCTAGAACTACAGTTTGAGTTGAGTTTGTGTTTTCTCTCTTTAGTTCTTCAAAGATTCCTTGATTATAAGTTATAAAAGAAGCTTCAATGGATTTGTGTGGCTCATATGGGATAAAAAATTATCACCATCACCACACAGTCCCGTTCAATTGTTTTGGAGCAGTTTATTTGTTTAAAATTATAAGATTGGAAGTATGTAAATGTTTGCGAGATAAGGGGATGGTGTGGTGTCCATTTAAAATGGCTTACAACAGACAACTAAATTGGACTTAGTGATATTCTATTGATGGCCACACTTGACTAGTGGCCTAATGGGTTGCATGATGGTATGTGTGACCCCCTTGGGGACTAAGGCAGGGGATCGACTGGGAGGGCCTCATGGACCCTTTCGAGGAGCATGGGCTGTATCGTTGGGATGAAGCACTTGTTCGAGAAAGGAACATGATGCTTGTGAAGAGAGAGACACATATTCAGAGAAACATGATACTTGAAGGGAGACACCTATTTGGGAAATGATGTAACTATTGCAAGGGATGCTTTAGATCCCTATAGCCTCTCCTCCTCATTGTAAACACGTGTTAGAGAACACAAGAGGTGTTAGAGAACATGGAAAGTGTGAGTGTAGGGAAAGAGTGTTGTGTATGTTTTTATTTTGTGGAGTTCTCTTTGTAATGACCAGAAGTGTTGAGACACTTGCTTGAATTTTTGTATCTTGTTAGTGCGGAAATACAAGTTGGGAAGAGTTTTTCCTGTAAATGATGTTTTGTCTCGTTTTACTTTGCTTTTGAGAAACGGGAAGAAAAGGTTGGCTAAGTTCGGTAACTTAGCGCTGCACACTTAGCAAAAAACTAGTGGCTGGTTTTGGGGGTGTGGCAGTATGTTTGGTGGTGTGTTTCGTCTCCTACTGGGAGTGTGTCTTGTGATAACAAAGATTCGAGGAATTGAAGTACGTTGTAGATGTGAATGTAATTCACTCTGTTTTGGATTTCTCGTGTCCCTCTTCTTCTATACCATCCGTATTTATGTTCGGGACCTTGGTAGGAATGGGCTTTCCTCGGAGATACAATGTGATCCTTTTTCAATATATAAGTTTCTGCAAACTTTTCTTTTGGTAAAACGACCCTAAGGCTTTGCCTTCTTAGGAATTTAGCACACATTGAATCTATCTTCATCCTTCTCCATTTTCTTTCTTTGGTCTTCACTTTTCTAATAAATATCACAAAGCAACATTGGATATTTGGAATTCTTTAAGTGCCCCACCACGGGATGCTTCTAGGTAAATTAAAGATGAGGAAGAAACTGCTCTCCATGGGTCCTAGCGATAGTTACGGGCGGTTTGGGTTTGATGTGAGATATGCTGGTGAATTTATTTCACGTACACATGCACATGCTACCATTGCATTTATTATTATAAGCGATGCTATAAATTAGAGCGTGACATGAAGGCCTATAACCATGGTTACTATTGATCATGGCCATAAACCGGCAGCCCGAGGACGAGTCGCTCGCGACTACGCATACGGACACCCACAGTGCTGACTTTTCTGCGTCTAAGCGTTTAGTACGGTATCTATGGCCACGCCTTGATGCAGTCCACTTTCTTTGCAGCTATAAACTATAGCCATATTATTTACAACCTTTGCTTGGTCGTGACCGCGGTCGCAAACTCCCAGCTTCTTATAGTGAGCCTTATAAAATCAGTTTAATTACTGCTTTTTCAAAGTGG
Source organism: Tetrastigma voinierianum (assembly GCA_016808115.1). Lineage (NCBI taxonomy): Eukaryota > Viridiplantae > Streptophyta > Magnoliopsida > Vitales > Vitaceae > Tetrastigma > Tetrastigma voinierianum. The sequence continues at coordinate 21,110 of JAEQBH010006543.1, read as the reverse complement.
AATTTGTTTATATTTCCTTTTCAAATTTCTTAGATTGTTTGATATTAAAGTCTCCGCTAATAACTATAGTTTAATCTTGACAACCGGTGGATCAAGAGGCTATTAAATCTTCAAAAGGAAGTCAACTACTCTTGTAACTAATCTATTAGTTTGATATTATCAACCTCCTTATTAAAACGATCTTGCAAATGTTGATCCTATTACTGTTGATAGAATTACTAAAGGCGGACTACGAACCCTTTGTAGAGCGAAATGATAACCCTTTAATCATATCATTGAATTTTTATTATCTTTACAACCACTATTTTGTGTTTCGGTTCTAGTTTGTATTTCTATTGTGATGATTGAAGGTCTAGCCATGCTTTCAATGTCCCACAAAACGGTTGAAACTATATTTTGTTTTCTTTCTTGAAGAATATATATGGTTGTGGTTTTGGAATTTCAAAATTACTTAGCATCACAGAACTCAAAACTTGGTATTTGTATTGAGGACCATAATAATCATTAGAGAGTGTATGAGAATGAATTTTAGAGTAAGACAGGGGATGCATTTTGACTGATGAAGGAGGGATGTGGCTCATCTGAACTGCTTTCAATAATTACGAGTTTGAAAATGGACTTCTTACATTTTTGGATTGTTGAATTATTTATGGAATATATATATATATATATTGGCAAATCAAAACCCGAACTTCTGAGTTGGTAATGTCTTGATTGTATTCTTCTCTATCTACACGTGGTCATACACACATGATTTGGCTTTGTTTTTCTTTTCTTTCTTTCTTTTTTATTTTTTTAGTTTTTTGCAGGCATTCAACATTAGCAAAGTATATGGTGGCTGGCAGTACTAATCTTACAGTATGTTCTTTTGCGAGATAGATCATGTCATTTGCAAAAATTTATTTGTCTTAATGATTCTTGTTTACTATCTTTTTATAATGCCGATACTTCTTATCATACGACCAAAGCCACAGAAGTTTCTTTGAGCCTTTGTATGCAGATTGTGTTCCATGCTTTGCTTTGCTTGCATTCCATTCTTAGAAGTGTACTAGCTACTTCCATTTTGAGACCGGTCTGATTGATTGGATCCTCGAGAAACAAATGGTGAAATACGGATCTTTAACTAATAATTCATCCAGGTAACTTGATGCTTGTGTGTATTGAGGAAAGCAGTTTAAACTAATATCATTTGTACTATGAAGCTGGGTGTCTAGAATGCAAGTTTCAATCTCTCTTACATACAATTTGTAACTTTGGTACATAACTTGGCAATTACTATCTAAATTAATACATCTAAGCAAAATTTTGTGATATGCACTTGCATTTAACAAGTTGGAGATTTTTAATGTCCTTCTTCATCTTCTGAGAACCATCTTGTCCGTGAAGATAAATTGTTGGAAGTGTTCATGGAGTCTCAACGTGGAACAAGAAAAACAAATGCTACTGTGCTTTGAAATAGAGAGGCGAGATGATAAATTGGTGGTAATGATGATCAATCAAAGTCGGACTGACAAAAGAAGGAAGAGGAGCCAACCGGGACGAGAGGGTGAGAATGGTAGAAGAAACATCGGGTTGAGCGAAGCGATATGCGTTGAGAAGCGAGCAAAGTTAAGGAAGCTGCTTGAAAGGCGATTCATTTCGATGCGCCACATTTTCATACCACAACCATAATAGTGGATTTTAAATAGTGTGATTGGTCTATAAGTTTGGTAAGGCTCTTGGGTGTTTTCTTTCAATCTAGAGGTAGTGGCAGTGGAAGGAGTCGATTTTTATTTCGCTCGATAATGTCGTAGGATCTGATTTTCTTGAGAAAAAAATTGACAATTGACAATTACCCATGGAATTGACATGACTTCTTAGCTATACCCATTTTTGTGCATCTTGCTCTACAAACATGATTAGATTCATTATTTAGTGACCTTATAAAGAAGTAGTTTGATTCTGTCTTTTGGAAATGGAGAATTTGTTTTATTAATGTCCACTTCAAAAATGCGAGTTTGTTTGATATTAAACTCCGCTACGATATCTATAGTTGATCTTGACAACCTATGGATCGAGAGCTCTTAAATCTTCAAAGGATGTCGACTACCTTTGTAAGTGTCATTGGATTATATTATAATAGTATCACCCTCATTTTTCTTACCAAAACGATCTTGCAAATATTGATCTTGTTAATGTTATGGAATTATGAGCTGAGACTCTAAAAGCACTTTAGAAGAATCTGCTTTAATCATATCATTGAATTTTATATTATCTTCACAACCACTATTTTGTAGGTTTCACTTCTCGTTAAATATTTCTATTGTAATGTCGAAGGTCTGGTGCTTTCAATGTCTCACAAAATAATTCAAAAACTAGAACATCGGCTAGTATGTTAAATGCTTTATGAATAAATGATTTCATTTACTCTAGGGTTAGTACTATAACACGAGTATTATTTCTTGAAGAATATATCTATGTATAAGTTTGTTGTTTGGAATTTGAATTACTTAGCATCACGGAACTCAAAACTTCGGGATTTGGATTGAGGACCATAATAATCATTCGAGTGTATGAGAATGAATTTTGGAAATGCATGTTGACGGATGAAGAAGGATGGGTCTCATCCTAGAGTTCTTTTGAATAATTGCTAGGATTTTGAAAATAACTTTGGATTTCTTGCATTGTTACGAAAGGATTGTTGGATCATGTTATCAGAATAGATTATTTTTGGCGTAAAGCAGAGCTTAAGAGAGTTAATAATGTGTAACTATATTCTTCTCTATCTACGTGGTCATACACATGATTTGGCTTTTTTTTTTTTCCAGGCCTTTAAACATTAGCAAAGCATATGGTGGTTGGCAATACTTATGTCAATTCAGTAATTATGTGTGTTCTAATGATGCTTGTTTACTATCTTTTTTTATAATCTTTGAGACTTCTAATATGTCTTGACTCGACCCTCATATCTGAGGGCATCTTTGTTTGCATTACAATTTTAAAGTGCCTTCTCAAATTGAAAAATTATTTAGGTTGACATGGAGGTAACTTGATCTTCTATTGTTTTGTAAGGGAAAGCAGGAGTTAATCAAATATAATTTGTACCCTTGAAGCCCAGTGCAGGGCTGCAAAATTTCAATTATTCACTTACATGCAATATTTTAACCACTGGTACATAACAGCTCACACTATTTAAAATACATCTAAGCAAAAAATTAGTTTACTTACTGTTTAGCAAGTTTGAGATTTTTTCCTTCTTCATCCTTTACCTAACCATCTTGTCCATCCAGGATAGCTTGTTGGAAGTGTCCATGGAGTTTGAATCTTCATGATGATGAAACTTCTAGTATCTCTCAGTTTTATATCACTTAGTTAAAGCTTCACAGTTTTGTGCCTATATAACAGATTGTAATATTAAATGAGCAGTGTTGTATTTACTATGCTTTTTCATCGGTGTCTCAGCAATACTTGAATAAAACAATGGAGGAACGGGCTGTGACTATCGATCGAGCTAGAAACGGGCCACTTACATTTGTTTTTTTCATGGGTATAAGATAGAATATTGTGAAGCGAGGAAACAAGCGAGAGAGCCCTTGACTACCGAAAGATACAAGGGTATACAACCCGGTGAGCTAACGGGGAAAACAAAGAAAATGAAAGAAAAGCGAAAAACACCTGACTATCCCCACCAACCTCGTTCTGACCCATGCATGTCGGAAATCCATCACGGACTCAAATTTTTCTGTAATATGGACTTTGGATCGTTTGCAAACTAAAAATAAAAGAGGTCTTCAATCTATGAGCAGAAGCGCGCCCATCATCAAAATCAATTTTGTTTATCTCATGCCAAATGGACTATAACAAGCAGAGGGGGACTGAATCAGCTTCATGAAACCATTTCTCGGATGCTTGGAACCATGGAACATCAATATTGATGAGTTCCAGAAAGAACATCTAATGCAACATAAGGAGGAGGCTGAGGATTTTGGATGGACACTCTCTGCTCTGGCAATGGTACCTCCATGCCAACAGTCTCTACTTTGGAACAAGAAAAACAAATGTACCTGCTGAAACACAGAGGGCAGTTGATAAATTGGTGGAAATGGCGGTGCGATTGAAGTGACTTGAGATATAAGGCATTAACTAGCAAAGAAGGAATTGAGAAAGACAAAATAAACATCCATGTTAAAGGAACAATATGCATTGCGGAAAAGGCCAAATATTTTATATTTCTTATAATTTACTTCTAATAAATATCAAAATGCTTTGGTAATTTTGTTATTCTTGTCTGACCAGTTATGGCTCACATATGATAATCGAGACATTATGCTCTGTATTAATTAATCTCATACTCTTTGATTTTGGTTTCATAATATTATTCATATGAAAGATCTTGCCAAAGATAATATTTTTCTTCTCGAGTTTTTATTCGATTTTCTTTTTAAGCATTGGTAGAGCTTTAGAATAAAGCAACATTTGAAGGTGAATCTGACACTACGAGAAATTTAATATGTTTTTTATTCCTCCTTTGTGATATTAAATAATCATTCAAATTATTCCATCAAGGCTTCAAGTGTAGAAGTGGGTGGGTATTTGGTAGTAAAGCTTTAGAAATAACAAATTTTATCGATGAACATTAAAAAAAAAAAAAAAAAAAAGAAGTCTTAGGACAAAAGTTAGTAAAAAGATTTTCATTGGTTTAATATACATTAACATCCTTATATCTTGTACTAATTATAGCAGTGAAAGCCAAATAATATAACGTGCAGTGTATCATAAACCAAGAAGCTGTACACACTTACAATTTGAGCCTCATAAACGGTAATTTGCCCTCACGGTTCTTGAAAACTTTCGGTTTGGTTAGTAGTCAAAGATTGATGTGTTACAATTGTCTTTGAAGAGCTTACCTGGAGATAGACCATAAAAAACAAATTTTAATCTTCTAAAGATAACATAAGGAAGCGTATAAAGTCATCGAGTGAGATCTGAGAATAGAATGCGAGAACATATTTACCATTGTCGATACATCTAAAGCAATTCTTTTAATTGGCGACGTCTTCTCTCCCTCGAGGTTTGAGCTTTCTTACTCTTTCTTCGAGGACTGTGACACTAGAAAATATGGTGTAACAACATATTAAATAGGACATAAACTAGTATAGGCAAGACAATAATTTTAAGATTAAGTAAACTCCTTTGGGAACCCAAAAAAATACTAGGAAAAAGAAAAATACTTACAAAATAATTTTCTTAAATTTGGTTTCACAGAAACAAAAATATAAAAATAAAATAAATATAATCAAAATGCTTCAAAATTTTCTTAATCCTTATATATTAAGAAACAAATAAATGAGTTTGAATAAACATATATAATTAATTTATTAAGTTTAAACAAATTTTTATTTTCCGCAAAATTTCTTTACTCCTTTTCCTCTTTGTTCCTATCTATTTTCTTGCCTTTGTTCTTTCCCGAGGTTCAAATGGGCCTAATGGACAAATTAACTAGCATGATGAAAATGTAAAAGAATGCGATCTGCTTAATTTAATCTGGTCTATGATATTAAAGGAGAGGTGATGTACCACTAAATAATGATAATGAAAACCCGCAAAGCAGAGAGCTTGAGACTAATGTTGGATTTACTCTAAATCTATATGGTAGAGTCATCGATGAGTAGTCTTGTTCATAATCATACTCTCTTGAAAACATTCTTATCTTGCCTCTCTTGATAACAGTCTTATCTTGTATTGATGATCCTTGGTTATATATGAAATGCACTCCACATTTTTTCACCTTGACTGACCTATCATAAATATAACCATGAAATGAAACACTCAAGTCCCTCTGTTTAACTGAGATAAGATTCTTGCTAATAACACCCTTGGGACAATACATCACCCATAATTGATTTGATAACCTATCATCGTTGTAGCATGCACACCTGGTTTTTAATGAAATCTCGCCTAACTTGTCGAAGCTCGGAAAGTCGACGGATATTTGAAAGTGAGAATATCCATCCCGTCTCATCTCTATCCTCAGATTCATTATCAGGTGGAGAATAAGCAGAGCATAAAGCAAATCCGAAGAAGTTATTTTTATACCAATCCCAGGGAAGTTCTTTCATTACTTGAGATCCCGGATGCAATGTCCCCTCCGGGATTCCAATGCTTCGGGGAGTCTGATATTCACTGTGATAGAGACGAATCCACGGTAGAAATAGACCGGAGACAGACCTTATTTGCACATTCCAACTCCTGCACAAAGTACCATGTGAATCTTTTGATCTATAAGATATTTAAGTGAAATCAATCATACACTGGTATGCGATTTTAAGCATTTGAATAGAACAAGAGTAGACTTTGTTGACTTGATAAACTTTCAATGCAGACCATCCATGGGCATCAAAACTGTAAACTTGGTTGAAGCTCACGGAATGCATTGAAGCCTCTCACAGTGGCTAAAGTCAGGACACCGCGAAGTTAAACGATCGAAGGTATGCTACTAAAATAGTTCCCTTTGATCCTAGTGCTTTTAGTGATGATAGGTAGTAAATGTCAGGGATTCTATTGACTAGATTGCAATAGCTTAGATCCACTTCTTTCAATGAGTACACGGTGAAAATACCACTTCGAATTGCAACATGCACTAAATTTGATCGATCTAGACTTAAAGAAGGCAAATCACAACTCATTGAATCTAAATGTGCAGCAAAAAGAAATTGTAGACGTGTAAGGCTCCCTGAGTTCTCGGTAGTTGTTGAGTTTTTGAACAACTAGAGATAATAGAGTTAGGAATCTCAAGTTACAAATGCTATACGGAATGTTCGGCCAAATTTTGCGTTCTCCCGAGATCTAAAATATCGAAGCCTTTTTCCGAGCGTTGAATTGAAGATGGTAATTCTTTAAGCAGTTCCGTCAAACGAAGAAGCTCTGCTAAATTTTCATATCTTCCATCATTTACGGAAAACTTTGCGGTTTTGAGCGACGAGAAGCGAGAAAGAGTTCTAAGTGATTTCAGCTTATAAATGTCGCGGAAGACTCTCGAGCCTTGTGCGAAGCCGCCAAACATAAGATCTTGATTTCAAAAAGGCACCCAATAGCGGGTAGTTCATTGATAGCAGTTCCTCCAAAACATAGCTTCCCTTGAAGCTCCTCATTTCTTGGGCACTTTGAGCAGGTAATATATAATTTCTCAACTGATCCAAGAAGCTTCCTCTTTTGTTCATATATAAGTGTGACCCCACAATTTATGACTTTAAAGGATCCTGCAAAACCCCGACAAAGAAAATTTGTAAGCGCCTACACTTATTAGATCGATACTTCTCCTGAATAGCAATCTGAGGATAGGTGGTCACCCACACTTGCTCCATTGATTCACCACCAGAATAGCATTTACAAACAGAATAAAAGGAAATATAATCCCGAAACCTAGATTAATCACCATACAAACTCAAATGACATCCTAATCCATAAGACCTTTGCAAGTGCATCATTATTAATGTTCTCCAAAGTGGAACATAAAGCTGTAAAACAAATCCCAGTGTTATCCTCGTACCAATTCATAGGAAGTTCAATTCGTATTTCATCCCCTACATTTTGATACCTTATCCAATGTGGCATTCGAGGAACTACAAAACTAATTCCCTTGCCAAGCGGATTGACCAGTGTCTGTCATATAACCACCCTTACTCTCCACATCACCGCACGAGGAAAAAAAATTATGAGCCTCGTCATGTGCACAAAAGGTTGTTGCCGTGAACGTCATACCTGAATTCCAGTTTGACTTGGTGGAGTAGAAACCCCATGGCCACCTCTGCCATGATGGTGATATGAAGCAATCATGGGCATCTAAAAACCGTACACTCGATGGAAGCTCTAGATTTCCTTGAAGCTGCTTGCAGTGACTCAACCCAAGGAATTTCAGCTTAGAAAGATGGTTGATGGTAGCAGGCATGCTATGGATATTAGTTTCACTGAGATCTAATGCTTGCAATGATGATAGATGATAAATATCGTTGGGGATTTCTCCTGTTTGTAGATAGCAGTTACTTAGATCTAATTCTTTTAGTGCCCTAAGATGAAAAACATGATCCAGGACTCCTGTTTCCACATTGCAATTACTTAGGCTTAGTTGCTTTCTGTAGAACTGACGCTTATCACTCTGGAGTTATGAAGAGCCATTTAGATATGTATTGTGAAAGCTGAAAATCGAGATTTTGGATAGGGTAAAATGAAATTTGGTGGGAAATCAGGAAATTTTCTAGATCTCGGATAATGACGGACTTTTCAGTGAAATCGTCGTGAGAAATTTAGCTCTGCGTCGAATTTCGTTAGATTGGGGTAATTAAAGGATTAGTTACTAGGCGTGGGGTGTCGGATGACACATTGCGAATAAGAAGATGCCGCATGGCACAGGTGACATGGCGAGATGGCTCACATTGACATGGTGCAATGATTTTATAAAACCGTAAGCGTGTGGTGATGATGTCGTAAGAGAATTAGAAATAAAAGAAAATGGAGGAAAAAGGAAGGCGACACAATTGGTTTGAGGAAAAGAGGAGGAAGTGCTCCTTTTGACCGAATGATGATTCTCAAAGGGTGAGAAAAAGAATGAGAAGAGAAAATGGAAGAAATGAGGAGAAAATGAAGAAAATGAGAGAAAAAAAGAAAGAAAAGCAAAAGGAAAGGAAAACGTGGAGAGGAAGAAAGAGATGGGATGCGAGGAACATTGCTTCATTTTTAGAGAGAACGTCTTCCTTCTCTCTAGATTTGTAAGCGTCAACCGTCAGTTCCTTCGAGACAAGAAGGAAGTGTTACGGAAGGGCAGGACTCTGGTTTTGGGAGTTTCTTCAACTTCAGAGGTAGGAAATTTTCCTACTTGGTTTATTTTGCTTCAAAGGCTTTTATAATGGTAGGGGTTGCTTATGGGAGGCCATGAGGGCCATGAATTGGATTCCAAGCCTTGGGACTAAGGGGTATATAGTTTCGTGACCGGTTGCATATTTGTGGGAGTTAGGGTTTACTAGAAGGCGAAAGTTTCTAGATGTTGTGATTTGTTGATGAGATGACAACGATTGGAACGATATGGTTCATGTTTGTGAAGGGGCCGTGGTACCACATTTGAATAGTCCCAAAGTTGAGACCTTGTTGTGTGTTATGGCTTGCTTGAATAACATAGAATTAATGGAATTGTGATATTGATGCATGCTTTTTGATGTATTAATATGTTTTGCATGGAGGTAGATTATATGTATCAATTATAATTATCCATGTTGTGTAAATGTTTCATGTAGTGTTCATTCATGCATGTAACATGAGGAAAAATGCATTGGCATCATGCATTTCATATGCAGTCTACATCGCGTCAGTGCAGTGTGGGTGCGGGGTAGGTTTTATTCATCGGTGTTAGTCGTGCAGTCGTGAACTTCGGAAAAAATGGGCCAAAGTCGAGTAGAGATTCACGAGTATGTAAATGTCAAAAATGATAAATTAATGTTTTGGGGCGGAGCAAGTTGGGAGTAGATCCCCCCCGAGGGTGAAGTCCACATTTTATTTTCGGTTAGACATGAATCCCGACGATGTAAGTTCGTGAAAATGTTGGAAAAAGGCGCGGCGGCGTCCTACTTCTGTAAAACCCCGAAACTGCGGGCCCACAAAATAAAGGAAAATAATCAAAATCGCTTTTTGATAAATAAATCGGAGGGTTTTCCAATGGTTTAGCCGTGGTGTGTGACTAGCTTTATTTCACATTTTATTCTGTGCAGGAGCCTTATTGGGACCTGTGGTGAGCATGAGGGGTCGTGATTCATGCATGTTATAGACATTTCATATGAATAATTGTATTGGAATGATTGATTGTTTATATGCCATTGCATATGCATTTTAGGTGAGTAACCTCAGAGAGACCTTTCACTCAAGCCATTTCACCCCCGCGCGACCCCTTCAGTACAAAGTAATTATCCGCGGACTGTGATCAAAGAGATAGCTGGAGTACAGGTGTGCCGGAACGTGGTTTGAGAAAATTTTGTACTTACGTATAAATCTTTTTGTAAAACAGCATGTAAACTATCTAAATATAGTCGATTAATATTATTTTCGAGTATCGCTTATGTTCAAGAGCCATCGTTACTCAGCATGCCCTCGTGATACCTAGATGCATAGATTCACAGCCGATCACAATCCGACACTCTGATCGTGGGCGTCACAAATATTCTCATGAGATAAACCAAAGTAGGCACCACAATTGCCTTCAACCTAAATAGAGCTCTCTTCCAAGCATTGCGTGCCTTAGGTCTCCTCCATCAACTTTGTGGAGTTTTGAACATTTCATGACATTAAGAAACTTAAGGTATCTTAAATTACAAATACTTGATATCCTGGTGTTTATGAATGTGCTAGATTCAAATATTCAAGCCCTTCCCAAATGTTCAATTGAAGATGCAGAAGGTCAGAATGTTGTTCCATATAAATCGAGCTTTTCGAGATTTTTCTACAAATGATCTCTGGCAATACTCTAGTTTTGAACAATCATGGAAAGAGATAGTCTCAAGATGTTGCATTTATCAATGTCTCATTGAAGACTGTCAAGGCTTATGACCCTACTCAATTCAAGGAGGAAAAAAGATCAATTGAAGTATTGGCAGGCACATGATTTACATTATTTAATAAATCACAAATATATAACCTTTCAAGGGTAAGTATCTCCAAGTTTGGCATCATTAAGGGCTTAGAACTCAACACGATGTTTTTAAATGATTAAGATTTATTAATCTTAACTTCTTTAAGAAGTCAGAAAAAGAATATCTTTCTTCATAAATAAATTTCTATCAATGGAAAGTAATCAGAGAAAATATGATTAAAACCATTAACAATATTTTATTTCCTAAAGCTGTTTAGATGCTGCGGTATCAGACGCTGGTAGCTCAATGAGATTCATTGACAAAATTGAGGCAAGCGTTTTAAAGAATATTCATCCTAATGATATTCAACACAAAAGAAGGCAATTTAAGGTCTCTGAAGCGCCTACTAGGAGGAAAAATGCACATCTTGATCAATTTCCATAATATGATCATATTTAGCATCTGCATGAACTTATAAATTTAAGTTTATTCATCTTAGCAAAAGTTTCACTTGTAAATCAATTTCCTTCAGGCGTATTAGTTGATTTAATAATCCTTCAATTGCTCGGTCCCCAAAATAAGGAGCCAAGAATAGCAAAATAATAAAACTTCATCAAACTTTACCAAAACTATGTAATAGTTTCATAGAAAAAAGGTCATATGTAATAATAATGTTCAAGTATATAGCTCTTACCGCATTTCCAGCTAGTACACTAGAAACTTCATCAAGATCCCATATCTCGCCTGCTTCAAGGCTTGTTTCGACACTTTTCACGAACAATCTCCCAACCCATTTGTTGTATTAAGTCATGCATATGTATCTTGTTGTCAACAACACTTATGAGACATCTTTCACACAAATTACTTATTTCACCTTTAGCACCATCCAATATTCTTGAAACAAAATCTCTATCTTTTCCTTTAAAGAAACATGTGATGTCAAGGAATATTTCTCCTTCTACACGACTTAATCCATCAAAACTTATTCTAAGCACATGATAAATTTCCATGTTAGGTTCTTTTTCCAATTTACGTAATTCATTTTCCCATTCATGTATTCCTCTCTTGCTAGATAAGGTAGAACCCAAACCGCATATGAAGTGGAAGGCCTCGCATATTTTATCGTATTATCACAAAAAGATTTTTATAATTTTCTTTGGAACAATTTTGCTGGTGCTATTAAACCGAACAAATTTTGATGGCTTCATCATTTAGCTTTCAGCTCATACACGACGGTTCCATCCAAAGCTACGATTTTTATGCCTAGTTGTTATAATGATCCGACTTCCTGAACCAAACCATTCGCATCTACCTACAGTCTAATTGCCTTTGTCATTTACTTCATGAATATTACTTTTCTTTCTATAATGTTCTGCTTAAGGTATCATCAAGAAGTTGATTCGTAATCCGAGTGACTCAGCTGATTATCTTTAGATCAGCCTCTAACATCCGCAAGAAAGCTACTACCTCAAATTTACAAGAAATTTCATTGTAAAATGGCTTTAGCAATGGTAGTCTTGCCACCCACTACAATTCCATACCCCAATCATACAAAACATCATTTAACTCAATATTTATCAATGCCTTGAGTTGTTCCAAATGATAACCATCGCAACAATGTTCTCGCTAACATATAAATGTGTAGGTCCTAATTTTCGAAGGATTTCCCTACCGATTTGTCCAATAACCTTCACCTACACTACAATTATAAATGTATAATAAAAACTCATTATCCCAAAACTAGATAGTTATATTCATCAAAATTTAATCTTAATTATAGGAAAACTAGCATTCCTCCAAAAAGAAAATGAATGAATATATATATATATATATATATATATATATATAGAGAGAGAGAGAGAGAGAGAGAGAGAGAGAGAGAGAGAGAGAGAGAGAGAGAGAGATACTCCTTTTCAAATAGTTGAAGTTTATGGCTACCAAACCTCAACAAGACAAATTTCTCACATTTAGAAATACTTTCAAAATCACTTTCAAATGAATCTTATATTTAACAGTGGTAAAATTTTAAGTGATTTTAGCAAGATCAAAATATTTCATGAAAGGCAAATACTGCTTTCTACCCAAAAACAAGGAATAGAATTTCTAATATGAAAGAGAAGGAAAGTATATATCGTGCTTTCACATGCCATCCAAAGATAGATTTGCCGCTTTTCTCAAGGCAATCCTCCACTTTTTGCACCATCTCCTTCTTTCTTTGATTAGCATCTTTTCATGGAAGGTGAACGATCAATTAAACATCCCAATTGATTTCTGCACATCTGATGGAGGCACATGATAGAAAAATTGGTACAACCATTGATTCTTTTGGGAGTCAACGATCTTTAGAAGTCTATCTAAACACCAAGTGAGTAGGCATAATTTTTTGAGAAAATAACAATGAAAATCCTGATTCTTCTATAGCTCTGAGAGATCAGCCACGTATATCTCCTCCTTTCTCAAGTTCTTCATCATCTCTAAATGTATGAATTCCATGCGTAACCAAAGTGGTATAGAGATGATCAGTGAAATTCTTACGAGTGTCAACCCCTCTAAAACTCAAGAACACATCATAACTAAGAGGATTAGAAGAAGTATAAGAGGCTGCATGGGTGCTGGTCGAATCCATTTTGGTGTGCTTTTACCAATGCTACTAAAGATTTTGAGGGGAAAGTGCAGAAGCATCTTTCGATGCTCACTACTTACTTCAGTTCCTACCCTCTTCATCATGGACAAGTCGGGGGAAGTGGCATCTGAAAAGCTTCATCTGCAAACATTTGAAAATATAAATAAGGTTTCTTCGATAAATCATGTCCTGTGCGTGAAATCAAGCAGCAGGAAATGACAAATCCATGAGAAACCACATTCTTTTACCTTTGGGAGATAAGCAGCTCTGCTTCTGTTGAAGATGATGAGGGGGCTCAGGGTGGCTGTCGATGAACTGGGTTAAGGGAGGAATAAGCAAACAATTAGCAGTAGATCTGGTAGTGGTGAAAATCAGTAATGAGGGAAGGACAGGCTGGATGGTGTGGAAGCTATATGGAAGGTTCAAGACAGGGTAGCAGCGTTATTTCTCACCAATCACCACGAAGCTGAGCCTCCTACGAAGGCCCAGGGTCCCAAACGTTTTCACCTTTGTCCTTACTTTTCCTTTTCAGGTTTCTTTTTCCCTCAAGAGACAGAGAGTCAAATCAATTACACTCGAGACCCTAAGGGTGAGCCATATAGCTGCACCATTGTCCCAAAGATGAAGAATGGGCAGATAAGTGAGACCTAGATGAAACAAAAGCATTCCAAGTATAATAATTTCTCCCGCATTTCATCAAACAGCTAGTGTGATCTCTTCTCCTCTTCTGAATTTATCCTCTGCATCCAAATTGACCTGTAAAACTCAAATTATATTACAGCAAGGAGCTGACGAATCGGGTCTCCGGTGCTTGAAGAATCCATTTTCTGGGTAAAAACAACAAGATAGATGACGATTGAGTTGGGCGGCTGCTCATATTTTCCATTTGTTTTCTTCCTCTGCTGCTATTATGCTTTTACATTTTCTATCAAATTTGAAAACTGCAATCACTTCCACCTCGTCTAAGCGTTTACTTATGTATTCAATTAAATCCTTGCCATCATAAAACCGTTAAGATGACCGTTAAATGGAACACATGATAGTTAAAGGGGACCCTCCCCCTTCTCTCCCAACCCACCTGCACCCACCATACCCCAGCTGCACCCCACGGTGGCCCCTCCAATTTTTGTTTGATTTTTTTATGACACTTGATTTTAAAAAAATTTAATATATTATTAATCTCTAATATAAAAAATATATTTATCTATAATAATTAATAGTCTAATAAAAATAAAATAAAATAAATTAAAATTGATTATAAAACTTTATAAATTTAATTTTCTTTTTTAAATAACTTTATCCATTAATTTTGTATCACTTAATACATTAAAATATATAATTTATTTTCTTTTATATTTATAATATTTTTCTATTTATAAAATCTATCTTGGATCTAGTTTTATATTTTAAAATTTTATGGACATTACTTTCAAAATTTTGTTTATAGAATATTAAACATAATTTTTGAAAAAACATAAATTTAAAAAAAATAAAATGCAGTGAACTATTCAAAAATAAATTTTTAATCACGATTTTTATTTTTTTAAATAAATTAGGTTGTGTTTGGAAGTTGTTAGCTTATTCACCCTCAATCCATTTTTATAGGCTGATTGGTAAAAACTCTTAATTGATAGTTGATTATGTGTAAACAACTCCTTTATGGAAAATGCTACAAATAGTAGCTTTTTCTAATCCGCTCTATTAAAATAACAAAATTTCATTTTTTATTTATCATTCTCTCCATATTTACATCATTTTAGGATTTTATAAATTTTATAATTTAGGTAAATTATATCAAAGAATATGAATTTTTATGAAATAATATGAATTTTTATGGTTATAAATTTATTTTATATTAGATTAATAAAAATATGAAATTATAAACTTATAACAATAAATAATGTTTTTGTTTTATGAAAATAATATATTAAATTTATTCATAAATTATAAATAATATGAAATATTATAAATTTTTATATGGTTATAAATTTATAAAATTTATTTATGGTTATATGAAATAATATGAAAATTTTTATCACCATAAAAAATAATATATGAAATGAATAATATTTTTTATGGTTATAAATTGATTTTATATTAGATTCATAAAAAAATGAAATGAGAAATTTATAACCATAAATAATTTTTTGTTTTCTGTGAAATAATATTATTTATGGTTAATTTTTATAATTTATATTATTTTTTTATTTATGAAATAAAATTATAAATTTATTCATAAATTATAAATATTATGAAATATTAAATTTTTATATGGTTATAAATTTATAAAATTTTATTTATGGGTTATATGAAATAAGATGAAAAGTTATCACCATAAAATATATATGAAATAAATAATTTTTTTATGGTTATAACACATTATTTTTATTCATGATTATAACCATAAAATAATTTTATTTATGAAATTATAAATAACCATAAATATGAAATTTTTCACAATTTTTATAAATAATATTATAAAATAACCATAAAAATTTCATAAATTATTAATCATAAATTTATTTACTTAGAAATAAGATTATTTATGGTTAAATAAAAAATTTAATTTATATTTTTTCATCTCTCTTTCATATATAGAATGCATTGTTTTTATTTTTATTTCTCTATCATGTCTGTTTTTAATTTCTCATCTTGTTTTTACCAAACAATAATTTATAATTAGCTACTAGTTATCAACTACTCCACACCAAATTTATCAATTGTCAATCGAACTAAAATTCGAATTCCCTTAATCTGATGCATCTATAATCAAAATTAATGAAAAGAAACAATAAAAGTAACGAATGGGAAGTGGAAAGTCATTTAATTAAATAATTATATAACTAAAACTACGGTTTTTGTATTTTGTAAACCAAACCGAGATTCGTGATAAAACAAAACTAAAATCGAAACTAATCGGGTACAATTAACCTATTCTGATTCAATCTCGATCTGATTTCAATCGATTTGGTTTTTGCTCACCACTATATATTATTGCCTTAGCTATAGGGCTGTACCCATTTGGCATCATTTCTCCATTATGCTCTTTAACCTCTTCATCATTTTTATTGTTATTCACTGATCTTTTTTAATTTTATTATTTTGCAATATGTCTAAACATTCTAAAAATCAATAAGAATTACATCAAAGGGTTCCGCTGGATACCGGTATCCGTATTGCAGTTGATAATTGATACTTATAGCTCATTATAACATTACTCTGCAGTAGTTGATTATAATTACCAATAAAAGTTATTAATTAAGACATGATATAGATATATAAAACAATGCATATATACATAGAAAAAAGACTAAAATAAATAAATAAAATTAGAAAATTTTATAACCATTAATAAAAACAACGATAAGACATCAAAATATTAATTCAAAAAACGTTTTAATGAAACATCAAAACCCTGTGATTTTTTTTTTAAATAATTTTCTAATTTGAAACATATTTTTACAAAGCTAATATTACAAAGTAAACTAATTTTTAAAACTAATTTCAAATATTTATATTTCTATATTAAAATGTGTTTCAAGCAATAATTCAAAGTATCTAAAACACTAATAAACTTTTGCATATTTTTATAGTATTCTGGTACATAAATATTTTTTAGATTAAATTTTAAATGAAATTTTGTTCCTAAATAATCTATAATTATTTTCGGTAATTCATAAAAGCAATTGAAATGCAATGACTTACTCATCTGTTATATTTTCTTATAGAAAGAAAATATATAGAAAAAGAAAAAGAAAAAGAAAAGAAAAAGTAAATGTGTAATACCATTATTGCACAATCAACTCCTTTAAACCAGGAGACTTCCAAAAACTGAAAGAAAAATGACATTAAACTATTAATGTTAAAATCAAAAGATTAACAAAGGAAAGTCATATTAAAAATAATGACAGCCGCCAATGATGACTTCCATTGGGTATCATAGGAAGATGGATGAAAGTTTTCCTCAAAACATCCTAAAATTTTCAAAATTTAGAAAGATCAACGACTGTCTTCGACTTTATTATCTGATACGGTCTCGCTCCATTTGAGACAGGACGCAGTGATTTAAGCTCGGTATGCCTCGCTGATCTTGGTCATTTCGCACTATAATATCGACCAATCAAATTTCTTAAGCCAAAGAGATGAAGGAAGAATCGCACTTTAAAAACAGCGAATTTATCACAGACGCTCGTCATTTTTACCAAAGATCAGCCCTCTCGACTTACGCTTAATGGCTTAGGGCCATATATATACTGCTATATTTCGGGTTTTATAGTGGTTATGAGATTTAGAGAGGCTGAGAACATTATAATTCTCTCTTCTCCTTCCCTTCTCTTTTTTCTTATACCATATTTGATATAGTGGATTTATGGCTCATCAACCTACAAATGCTGTTGAGTTCTTCATCTCTTTTGTCTTTTGATCCACCATTATTTTTCTAACATATCATTTGGTCCTCAAATCCCTACCATGAATGCTAAAGCAAAATGAGAGCAGAATCACAATCTACTTCCTATTATCTTGATTTTGGGCATTTTTCAAGAACTTTCAAGCTTCCATGTTTCCTATCTGCCCACATACAAAGACTAAAGTTGCTTCTAAAGCTATTTTACTTCCTACAACTTTTTACTAAGAAACAACATATATACTAAAGTTTGTGGAAAAAAATGCATTAAAGTTTAGTAGTTTAGTTAGTTTTAATTTGTAAAGTTATACAAATAAAAATAAGGATAATTTTCAAGTAAAATTAATTTCATTTGAAAATAAATGATGTTTTTTTGTTATAACTTGTGGTTCATTATAATTTTATTTTAACTAGGAAAAAGAAATATAAATTATTTGTTAGTTACTCATTTGGAAATTCATCTTATTCAAAACAATAATAATTTTTCTGGGTTAAAACAAAATTTTATTTGATTCTCAGAAGATTTCCAAGAATAAGAAAATGCTAAATATAAACGCTAAATCAAAACCGTACCTCCAAGAAATGGGGAACAATAACGAAGAAATATCAAGGATGATCAAATGATCAACTATATTTTGAGAAATATACACAACCTGCTCACGAAGAAATTCGCTTAAAACCTCTTCTACCCTCATAATATAACCAAGTGAGAACAAAAAAAAAAAAAAAATTTGATTTTCCAGTTTCAGAGATTCCTTTCTACAAATCGGTGAGATATCACCGAAATTTTTGGAGAAATATTGTTGAAAATGAGGAAAAAGAAAAGAAAAAATGGCGTGAACCTAGAGGCTGGGACCTGGGTGCCGCCGCAGAAATCCAAATCCAAAGGCTGGCTTTGAACGATTGTGCTAGGGTGAAAAAGGGAGCCAGTGTCGGGAAGAAGCCGGAAAAAAGGGAGGGAAACTGAAGCCAATGTGGGGAAAGATAACGGGGGGAGTTTGGAGAAGAAATAAATTAATGTATTTTGGCTTTTGCATAAACAATCCTGTCATTTGTGGCCTACTACCGCCACGTGAATCCACTAACTCCTCCCCCTTAAAAATTATTTAAAAATTAGATGAATGAAGATGAATGAATATTTTAAAAATTACAAATAATTTAAAAATTATTTAGTTTGATATGGAACATAGTTTTTAACTATAATTTAATAAATATTTTACAATGCCGGGAGCGACATAAGATAAAACACCAGAGATGATGTAATTACAGTTAAAAAAAGCTGAAATTAACAGATGAGGATAGAGTAAATTTAGATGCTCACTGCTCAAATGTTCTAGTTAAAATTTTAGTTAAATCTCAAAAAATGACTTTTAGGAGCAAAAATATAGCTTTAGGTATTGTAATTTTTATATGACTGTTGGAGATGCTCTTAACTCACTTTTTTTTATCGGTGGGATGAATTGATCTTTTTAATTAAAAGTAGTTTTAATTTCGAGATATATATATATATATATATATATATATATATATATATATATATATATATATATATATATATATATATATATATATATATATTATCCTAATCTTAAATTTTATTTTTGTTTCCAAACCAATATTAATCTTGTGACGCCCTAAAACTCCAGTCCGTCGACTACCCGTCACTCATGGACATATGGAGGCTCCAAGTTACCCGACGCCTCACTTTAGAAAATCAAGGCAGTCTCCTTTCAGACGGAGCTCTACCCAAACAAGACTGTATATACTGTTCCAAATGGGCCCAATATACGCAATATATAACTAATACGCCACTGTGCCATAATAAGATTCACATGAGATATCCAAACTATATCCAATAGTTTCAAGAGTTAATAAACTACTTTATACAATACATATATTAAACTTAAGGAGTTCTAATACATGTAAACATCAACAAAGCCCACATTTCGCTCTTCTAAATGGGCCAAATCCCAGATCGAGCCGTCTCCCTCGCACGCTCCCAGACCGAAAAAGGATCCCACGACGGTACGAGCTAAAGCCCCTCGCAGAGAATCGCCCCTAAGGGCTACCCACCACCTACAGCAGCTGCACGCAATTAAACACACATTCAACAAACGCACGATCCTACTCAACGTCTACATGACCAACTCATCCCGAGTCCTCACCGACTCCTCTCACACTCGGGCCTAAGCCCTCAGGGGACATGAGAATTATAGTTTTATTAGTGGACAACCCTCCGATGAATATATATCAATCGGGCCGCCCGACGATTGATATATATTATTTGTTTGCCGACTACCGACGAATAAATATCAACTGCCGCTCCGACTGGATATATATTATTTGATTTGACTACCCTCCGATAATTTACATTTTTGTATCACCCTCCGAACTCTGCTTTCTAGACTCATCTCATGCACTAACCTCTATATTCAGGATGTTCCAGTTGCATATGAATGCATGTATGCCGCTCCAATTCAAATCTAATCATATGCAAATATATAAACATGAATAGAGCCTTCATAAAAAAATTAAATCACACAAACATGTTATGTAATTACTATTTCACGATCAAAAATTCAAATTTCGGCTAACGTTTCAAACACAAGCACCGATTCGAATTACTTAACCAAACACATAATTCTACGAAAATATATTCTTGACATTGTTTCTGTGAATAGTGAAACCCTCTAAGCATTATTCCCCGAAAGATCACAAATCAATCTGGCTCACTTAGTGAACTTAAATTACCAACATTCCCGCCCAAATTCAATCAAGCATGATTTATACCCAAAACAAAACCCTTACACTATTTTTTTGTCATGGAAATACTGCTGCTCCATTTATTTCAATTTTACCTTAATTCTGGCCCCCAATGTTCGGGATCTGATCAAACGCCCTAATGGCCCCAACCGACTCAAACATTCGAAAAGTACTAAAATGGGAATAAACCCAAAAGAGGGAGAAAATCCTACCGGCGAGTTTGAAGAAACTCCCGATCCCGGAGTCCACGCGTAGCTTGTCCCGCGTAGAACATTCTCCTTCTTCGGGCCGAAGACCGCCGACTGGCCTGACGCGGCGTATTTCAGAGAGAAGTACTCTCTCTAAATTTCTCTCAACTGGCCCTCTCGCACAAGCCCCTGGTTCTGCCCGTTTTGCTCACTTTAATATTTGGAGAAGAAGACCATCGGTTCTACCTTGCTTTATTATCATTTAATTCCACTAAAACAATTAATTCTTTCTTTCTCCAAATGACATTCCCAAGACTATCTCTAGCCGTCCATTTCATCATTTCTCTACTCATACCACTTATGGTACATGAGTACATGCTATTTGTGCCTTCGTCGCATCGGAAAATCGATTTACTGACCAAACGCGATGCTCGAAAAACGTGCCGACCACTGTCTCAAAGAAATTGCGTAAATTTTACGTGCTAGCTAGATTTCGCGAGACGATTCCAACCTGCAATCCGCTTCGTCATCTGAGATCT